>JAPYZD010002347.1:0-22105 GCA_030522725.1 Ichneumoninae sp. B BG-2022a | reverse complement strand
TATCATTATCATTATCATTATCATTATCATTATCATTATCATTATCATTATCATTATCATTATCATTATCATTATCATTATCATTATCATTATCATTAAAGGGAGATTAAAGACGGGGTCTTTACTTTTAAATATAGCTGTGAGCTTATTTTTTCCAAAGAGCCTCGACACGGTGATACAGCGAAATGTAGATACAGAAATGTATGGGACGCGAAGAAAGCGTCGGCGTGACGGCGCCGGCAGTAAACCCTCGGAGGCCCGAGCACGGGTGTACTATTCTTTCATCTTTGTAGGTGCGCTCGTTCGTCCAACCGTGGATCGGGTTCGTCCAGAACCCTTCGGGTCAGCACCATCTCGCGGGGTTTTCGGCGCTTTGACTCCGTGACAAAGTTTAAAAACGCGACGGCTATCCGTGAAGAAACTGTTTGGTGGCGTTAAAATCGACGGTAAAAAAAAATAGTTTCACTCAAAAAATCGCTAACACCACGAGTGGCCTATCCGCACAATGTAAAAAAAAATTCTATTTAATCTACCGAACTGGAAGTTTTTATGCGAAAACTCGTACATTAAATGTAATGTCCAATTGTGACGAAAAATAAATATACTTTTTCAATAAAAATAAAGTATTTCCAATCTTTTTAATACATTGAGCATCAATTTTTTCGTCGCAATTGAACGTGAAATTTAATGTACAAAAATAAGAAGTAAATTAATATACAAGTTTTTGCGAAGAAACTTCCAGTCTGGTACGTTAAATTTCATACGAATTTTTTTGATAGTGCAACTTTGCACAATGGAATTGATTTCTCCTTCCGTCAATTCTCGCCGACGATGTGAGATTTTTTAAATTCCTTTATCTATTTAATTTATTTTTTCGTGCCCGATGCAGAAGGGTCATCGGAAGATCCGCCGGGCCACTGCGGAGGTTCAGAGGGATGCTGCGTCCGTCGCGGCTCGTAAAAGTATTCGGGGTGTTACGTTGCAGCGAGCAGCGCGCACAAAAGATCTCGCTTGGGGGGGCTCGAACTGCGGTTTTTTTGTTTTGGTATTTTTTTGCCTTTGCGTAACACTGTGTCACCGAACGATGTGTGCGAGATGCGAGTTTCGGAGACTTTCACGAAGGGTCCATCCGAGCGCTCTTCCACGGGCTTTCGGGGTCACGCGTACGCACAACTCGAGGACACCCACAGAGAGAGTAGTCTGGAGTTTATCATCCCTCTCCGCCGAAGCTAACAGCCCTACGACCGAAGACGAGAACAGTTGAGAGAAGGTGGCAAAGGAACCTTTTTTCCTTTATTTCTTGCTCCACAAAACTTAAGCGTTTTTCGAGCTTCCATATTTTTTATTATTATTTTTTTCTCATAAACAATTCTTATTTCTTGCTCTAAAAAATTGAAGCGTTTTTCGAACTTTTAAATATTTTTATTATTGTCATCTTCATAAATAATTCTTATTTTTTGTTCCAAAAAATTGAAGCGTTTTTCGAGCTTTTATATATTTTTATTATTATTGTCTTCTTCATAAATAATTCTAATTTTTTTTCTCAAAAACTGGAGCATTCATCGAGCTTTTATTTTTGGAAATTGATTTTGTCTCCTCACAGAGGAAGCCTTGTTTTTCAATATTATTTTTTTTCATAAATAAAAGTGCCCCGAATTCGTTAAGAAAACAATATTTGATGGCGGTTTCGTCGAGAAAAGAATGTCGCGCCCGTAGCGAACGGAGAGTAAACAGCTGAGACGACTGAATGAAAAATGAAAAAAAATGTGGGAGAGAAGAAAAAATAAAGTGAAGAAATACCGTCGGGTTTTGGAAAAATCGAGCGTAAAAACGCGAGTAATAAGGGTGAGGAGTAGAAAACGAGGGTGCCGGCCGATAAATCTCTGTAATTTTCATGCAAGCCTGAAGATCGTCGCCGAGAAGACTCGCTCCTTCGTTTCTTCGCGGATCAAAGGCCGACAAATGAATCGCAAGAATGAAAACGCATCTCTGCGTGGCGCGTGAGTTCCTTAGCGTGCGTCCTCGCTCTCCCACCGGCCGTGAATCCGTCATCGAGCTCACCGTTCCCCCGAGGGAATAATATCCATCCAGCTCCCGCTATAACTAAACTCGTCCGCGTTTCTACATTTCTCTCCCTGCCCTCCTCTCACTCATATGTGTTTATATATATACATATATTATATATATATATATATATATATATATATATAAATGTGTATATACATATATACATATATATATTCGTATGTGTTTTACAAGAGAAAGGCAGAGCTGAGACGCACTTCGCGAAGCTGCTTTCGTAGAAAGCTACCGGGTTAGATGATTTTTGGTCCGAGATCCGAAATCATCGCGGCAACATAATTAAACGCCTAATAGCGTATGGAGTAAAATGATTCAGCGTTGCGTTTCGTGGAAGACGATGTATTCGAAATACTAACTGAGGTTGCTTATACTGCTCTTCGGAAGTCACGGGGAAACTCCACTTCCGGTGTGAAAATCTAATTTTTCGACCGGAAATGACGACATAACGGAAATACGTCGCTTCCAGTTCGAAAACCTTATTTTTCGATCGGAAATAAGTCACTTCCGGTTTCAATATTTCACTTTTGAACCGGAAATACGTCACTTCCGGTTTGAACATCCCATTTTTCAACCGGAAGTGACGTTATACCGAACTACATCACGTCCGGTTTAAAAATCTTATTTTTCGATTGGAAATACGTCGCTTCCGGTTTAAATATAGTACTTTTAGACCGGAATGACGATATACCGGAAGTACGTCGCTTTCAATTTAAAAATCTTATTTTTTTGACCGGAAGTCAAGTCTTTCATATTTATGAGTGTACTCAAAAAACAGTAACGCATTTCCACTCCGTCCTTTTATTTTTCGAAGCGCATCAATTCCGAGGAACTAAAAGCCTTCGGACATTTACAAGAGTCCTCGTCGATAGCTCGTGTATGTTCTCCGGGCGCGTTCTCTCATTGATACAGCGTCGGCGCGACGAGAAAATTTGGGCTCGCCAAGAATGTATGTACAACTATATATCTCGGCTTCGAGTGAAAATTTCATCGGTTCTTACGACGGGCGGTCCCGACGGGCGATAACGCACGGGCCGCGTTGAGACTTCTCGTGTTTCAAAGAGCGATGGTTCCGGTCTATGAAAAGTGGGCAAAACCGGGAGAGCGCGCGAAGCTACGCGAGCTGTGTGTTCCCGGTACCGGCGAACGGCTGCGAGCCGTGTACCGCGCATGCGCGGAGGCTCGCGCCGAGAAACCGGCTGCCGAAGAGGAGAGGAAGCTCCGCCGAACGGGAGACGCAAGCGGCAGAACCAGCAGCGGCTCTCGCAGGAATATGGCCGCAATGACAGATTTACAGATTCCAGCCACCGAGCTCCCGCTTCTTCCTCCCCCCCTCTCCTCCTTCTTGCACGCTGTTGATTCTTAAAGCGTACACTATAACGCACGGACAAACCGTATGCGCGGGGAAAGCGAGCGAAAGGGACGGGGGGAATGGCCCCTCGGCGTTCCCATCAAATCGCACCTCTCCTGTTTATGTTTTACGCACGAAGAGGCTCTTTCCTCGCTCGCGGCTGTGCGCCAGCCAGAAGCCAACAGTCCGCAGACCTTCACGGGGCGGTCGGGAGAGCGAAGGGTTTTACGAAGATTTAAACCACCGAAGGCTGCCGTCGGGACTCGGATCGGTGAAGGCGATGGCTCGGAGTTACTTATCGGCTTGATAACTCTTTTCGGCCGTGAAAAGGGGACAACGACGAGGAAAATAATGAAGAGAAGGCCTCAAGACTTTTTCGTCTCTACATTTTTTTCTATTTTTTTTTACATATATTTTTTTCATTTATATATATATGTTTTTTTTTTAATTAAAAATGATATTGGAAAAGATTAAGGTTGATGATAGGTAGTTTATCGAATATTTTGTATACTTCACGGCGCGAGGTGGCCGGGAGAGCGAAGGGTTTTGCGAAGATTTAAACCAACAAGGCTGCGGTCGGGATGCGGATCGATAAAGGAATTGGCTGCGAGTTTTTCGACCGTGGAAGGGGGACGAGGTAGAAGAAAATAATTAAGAGAAAGGTCTCGAGGCTTTTTCAGCTTTACATTTATATATATATATATATATATATATATATATATATATATATATTTTTTTTTATTAACAATGATGTTGGAAGGTATCGATCCTGAAAGATATAAAAGTTGATTGAACCTCTTATTATAGCTTCGGTTAATTATATAGATTGCGAGATGGAAGCGCGACACAGCAGCGAGCTGAAGGAGAAAGCAATAGAATGAAGGAAGGAAGGAAGACGTCAATCGCCACTTGCGATCGACCCGTCGGGCGTGTAACTCGGCACGAGGCGAAGACAGACGTTGACCGGGAACCCCATTGAGACACGGGAAGAAGTTTACCTTAGCTCGATGTAAATAAGGGGGGTTCGTACGGTTCGTTGTAATTTACCGTCGGAAACCGAATATATGGGGGGGGGGCGGGGGAGGGGGGCGAAAGGTTGACTCTGTTCACGGAGCACGTGCGGAAACGAGAATCGCCTAAGTTTTAACAAACTTGGCAAAGATCATCGGAAATTGCTTGCGAGGAAGTTGAAAATTTTTTTCAGACGGCAAAGTTCGATGATTTTGACTGTTGGAAATTATTGTTAGACGGCGAAAAGATACGAACCAGAAGTCAGTCTTAAGTGGAAACCGGAGAACATTATCTTGGATGGAATAAAAAAAAAGTTGGAACAAAAAGCAGAAAGGCCTGAGTGGTTAAAAATCGTTAATACGATACTTTACATAGAATGCCAAGGTGCCAGAAACTGTTACAATTCAAATACAAAATATATTCCCGATAGAGACCGAATAAGATTGAACTGACCGATTGAGATTGCGAATAACAATGTTTACCGTGCGGAGTTGCATAGAGAAGACGCATCGGCTGCAACGACTAATACCAGCCCGGGATCGGTGACTTTCGTGATTTTCGTGGTTTGGCCGTTGTGTAGTCGGCGAGCATATCCTATCTCGCCGCTGGAATCCTCATATGTCTGTCAACGGGACGGCCCGACACCTCTCCCTCGCCCGCGGCACCGATCACTTCTTAGTCTCTCCCGCATCTCGGACTCGCTTTTCTCTCTCCCCGTTTCTCCGACCCTGGTTTCCCGTACCACACCGAGCAGCCCGACCGAAATATCACCTCGCGATTCGAGCCAGTTTTCGTCTACTATCGGAGACGTATGGATTTCCCTCTACGACATTAATCGTTTCCCTCGATATTTGTTCGAGACGATGTAACTCATCTGCAATTATATCGATTAAGAGACTCGAAAAAAAGTCGAATTCCACACGCCATATCCTAGACTAAAACGCTACGATTACACTCAGTGCGAAAATTGCAGTTCTACCCACGCCTCGCGTGCATCAAACTCCCATCTTCACACCTCATAAAATAAAATTTGTAACTATTTCTTAACTCGTGCGAAAAACTTAAACGTTAAGTAAATTTTTTAACTACTCCTTATAACTCTTATGATTGCAACACTCGACTTCCGAACTAGTATCGTAAATTACTATTCCTTAAATAAATGCTTCCTCGCACATTCGTTGATCGCGAGATTTTATACGCGGAGAGAAAGAACAGTGCCATCGATTTCGCGGTGCGAAGCGACGAAGGCTTAGGTTTTCTTCTGCACGATCGCCTCAGCAAAAACTACTCGGCACTCCCTCGCATCCTCATCGCTATTAATTCTTATAAACTGTTCTTAATCAACAGTTACGCAATAACCCGCGATCGTTCGCCAGCGTTATTCAATCACCTGTTTACAACAATGAAATCCGAGGCAGCGTGCAGTCAACGAAAACAAAGCAAGATCGTCGGTAAGAGTGTCACCGACCGTCGAGACCCCGACGAGCTTCGCGGCCTCGCCGCAGTCTCGCAGCAGCGCGGCTCGACGAAGCGGGGGTTCAGTCACGTCGCGCTTACGTTCGGACATGCGCACTTGCCCCGTAACATAACCTAACAAACAATAACAAACAGCGATTGTTCGTCCAGATCTCTCCAGGCGCTGATAAACCAGACGATTCTCGCGTACGGAAAGTGTAAAAATCAACAAACCCGATCGAATCCCCTGAAGCTTTTGCGCGTACAAATTTGTCCTCGAGCGATGTCCCGTCCAGCGGCTTTCCTTCCCGATTGACCAGTTGGAACCGTTCCTCGACGCGGACCCGATTGTCCCGACGAAACAAAAAAAAGGTAAAGATGTGTTCACCGATGGACACTCCGGGCTCGCAAGCGCTCGAGACTGCGCGCGGCATGAAGGATCTGACGATATTCAAGAAACCGATCAGCGTGGCTCGACGCAGCAAGCCTGGTCGGCCGACGATTCTCGACGAGGACGCGTACATCGGCAGAATGAGTGAGATTATTCAGAGAGACTTCTTTCCGCATCTCGAGAAGCTCAGAGCGCAGAACGACTATCTGAGCGCGCTCGAGCAGAACGACGCGAAGAAGATGCGGGAGCTTTACGCGAAGTACAGCTCGGGCCGTCCGGCCACCGAGAGGGAGGCCAGCCCGGCCACTTTCGAGACTCCTCTTCGGGAAAGTATCGGAGACTCGGCGTCCGAGAGATCGGATTCCACGGACAAAATTCACAGGGCCGAATCGTGCAAGGACCCGGATGAGGATAGAACTGGCCTGGACGCTTATCTGAGCAGTCACACCAGCGAGGACAACGCCAGCTTCGAGGAAATAATGATCGAGACCGAGAAGCGTCGAAGAGCTAAATTCTCTTGGCTGTACGATGCGGAGGAAAAGTCCAAGGCGCTGGCGATCGAAGCTAGGAAAACTGCTTTGCCGGTCGCCGGAGCACCACCCACTCAGAGGCCGCTGGCTGTTGATGGTCAGTATTAATAATAATTATGATAATAATAATGGTAATAATAATGGTAATTATAATGGTAATTATAATGGTAATTAGAATGGTAATTAGAATGGTAATTAGAATGGCAATTACAATGGTAATTATAATGGTAATTACAATGGTAATTATAATGGTAATTACAGTGGTAATTTTATTTCAATTTAATTTCGTAATTTCAGGCTGGACTTACAAAAATCGTAATTTTATAATGTACGTACCGGACGGCGTTGAGCTGAGCTCGACGGAGAAGATAGAAATGGCAAGGAGGAGACAAGAGGTGATACACGACAACACGAGACTGGCCGCGAATCCCTTCAACGAGAAGCAGAACAAGGAGGAGATGAGCGAATTGGCGAAGACTCAGTCGAAGGTTAACGACGGAAAAATCGGCGTCGACGGTAAGGAGGTTGCGAGGAATCCTACGCCGAGGGTCAACGGATTTGGATTCGTGCCGATGACGCCGAGCCCGAGACCCGGCGAGTGCGAGAGCCCTCTGATGACCTGGGGGCAGATAGAGGGCACGCCGTTCAGACTCGACGGCGGGGACACTCCGATGCTGAAAACCAGTCAGGGACCTTCGTTCAGAATGGCCGAACCGCCAAAGAGGGAGAAGATCGCGCTGCAATTGGCGGAAAAGGCAGGCGAACGCCACAGGGACAGGAAAAACAAAGCTCTGGAAGCTGCGAGAAGATCTCTGGCATCGTACGTACAATCTTTATTTTCATGAGATCGTGAAATTGCTTTTTTTTTTTAGAACACGCAAGCCGATCTGTTAGATTATTTTGTTTTTGCCGCGCTCGACCCTAGCGCTTCTCACGCGACACTGGAGCGCCAATCAGAGCGTTTCTTCTCTATTATTATTATTATTCCTCTCGATTCAGCTTTTGTGTACGAAATACTTTTCGTCTCTTAATAATAAATCTGTTCTTAGTCACAATTCCCTGCACGAATCTCATTAGAGGTAACCTAAACCCAACACGATCGGATCGATGAATTGATCGATGAACTTTTTTTTACAGCCCATCGCCGCGTTGCCTGTCCACGATCGACCGGCTCAGCACGATGTCTCCAGCGGCGAGAAGACTCGCGACGCAGAAGCTCAGGATAGCCGGCGCGACCCCGAGTCCCAGACGAGCTCCCTCGAGGACACCCTCCATCGGGGTGAAGACTCCGCACACACCGAGAATAAACACCCTCGGCGGAACACCCACTCGAACATCGGAGTCCGATCACGTTCTGCGATCGGCGGGTCTCGCGCTTACCGACAATCTACTGAATCTACCGCTCCAGAGGCAGAGAGCCGCCGATTTCTTTAACAATTGAAATATTAACCGCGTCATCGTACTCTCCGCCGTACGATACTTTCGCAATTGTACAAATATTCTAGAGACTTTTTTTAGCCTTAACGATATTGCATCTAAGTTAAAGAGGAACTTCCACATATATTTTTTTCGAGTTCCTCTCTACTGACAGTAAACGAAATGTTATATTAACGCCAAGATTATTATACATTCGGCTGACTTTTTTAAACTCCGAGAGTGTTTTCTTTCCTGTTTACCTTACACCGAATTGCGGTCGAGAATTTTCACCGCCGCGTCGGTCTCATTTCTGCCTTCTTATCGAGCAAACGCATAGGAAACGATCGATCAGCTAACTAAATCGCTTATTTTCGTCATCGTCTTATTTTTTCTATAAAAAAATTACGACATTGTAATTATAAAGTCAGGTGGTAAAAAGATTGCGGGACAGAGTTGAATGGAGCAGCGAGGAAGATAACAACGAGGTGTATACGATCGGGTAATGTTGTTACGGAAGTCACGTACGTTCGAGGCTCGCCTCGAGAGAAATCGTCCGGTCAGAAGCGCATCACGAGGAGACAGTCGATGTCGCGCGAACCATGAAAGCAGTCACGTTGGCATTGACGTTTCTAGTAGTGTTAATAATGCAACAGGTACGTGTAAACTCACCGCGAAGGCTCACTTCCGGGTTGGTCCACCGGTTGATCTCGCCTTCGGCGGGCAAACCGCACTTGTGAGCTCCCCGAAACGATAAATGATCACGAGTTAAGAAATTTAATTAACGTTTCAGAACACCGAGACTGTCAGACTGGGCGTGATGAACGGAAACGTTAAATACAGAGGAGCGAGGATACGAGTCGGCGATGTGATAACCAACGTCGCTCTCATCCTGAATATCTTTCCGAAGGAAGACGGGGCTGTACCCAAGAGCGAAAGGAATTCCTTGAGGAGAGAACACAAAAACGCAAAAACGAACTTTGAAATACGACTGTGATTAAACGATTATGTAGAAACATATTAATAAAAACAATTTTTTTATTAAAAAAAATAAACTGCAGTTGCAAGTAAACTCATTCGCTTCCTTTATATATTAAGATTGGATTGGATTAGATAAAAGATTATATTGGATTCTTTATATATTAAGTACGTTAACATAGCTTCAAGAACCTCTCTGGAAGCTTACCGACCTAGTATTCTTACCGAAATTAGTATTGTGTCTGCTAAACTGCCCATTTCTTTTGAGGAAATTTGGTCTACATGCTTAGATCGACAATGTCGACATAAACATTTCACTTTCCGATCTCACGGACGATGTTGGGCGCTCGTTCGGCGACTCGCCAAATTTCCTCTTTAGCGAATGATCTACCCGAGCCACGCATTTTTGGCAGACCGAGTGGGGACTTCAAAGCAGCTGATTTACTAGATGGAATTATTAGACCAATAAATCAGGATCTATTGTTTACTTAATATTTTCTATTACACTTATGCTAATATTAAACGTATATATCAAATGCACGAAGGCGTTAGTCTCCGTTAAATAAATAACTACATAAATATTAAGGTCACGTACGATTAGGGAGAAGATTATATTGAATTCTTAGTATGTTAAGAGTGGGTCGGTTTGTTAACAGATATTAATAACTCGACCGAAGTTACCTCACTAACGTTTTGAAAATTTCATTTTTCGACCGGAAGTGACGTATTTCCGGTATGACGCTAATTACGTTTTGAAAATTTCATTTTTCGACCGGAAGTGACGTATTTCCGGTACGACGTCACTTCCGGTCGAAAGATTAGTACCCCGAATCGGAGGAGAGTGAAAAATGAGTATGATGGTTGAAAAATCGCCACGCGAATTCATCTCAGCAGTAAAACGCCCGACTATCCTTGACCCGCGTTCGCCATCGAGTCCAAGTTTGTTTTCTCCGCGGATGACTTCCGGTTGCCGAGAGGCCGCAAGCGTCGACTCGCAATGCTCGTGAATCTCGTTCCCAAAAAACAAACAGTTTACATTCCCAAAAACAAACACTGCTTATAGAAGCACAACCTTATAAAACGCTTGTTCGATTCTTTCGCAACACCCCACAGGCGAACGACTCATCGCTGTGTCTCAAGAGGAAGCAACGGACAAAACATCGAGTCGCGAAAAGACAAAACATCGTTTCTCCGAAACTCCTCCTCGGTAATAAAAAAATGCGTTTTTTCTCTTCCTCCCTCACCAGGAAGTCAATCGAATTCCGCTTCTCTTACCCGAAGTATTCGAAAAGTGCGTCGAAGAAAAAAATAAGAAACACGCTGTAGCTCCGCGTTCTTCCGGTTCGGGGATTTTTCTCTTCCTCCAATCCTCGACCCTCGTTTATATTATTGTATATCGTTGTCATTTATTGCAAAATCAGAATCAACGACTCGCGAGTCTCGCCCGCGAGGGAAGGGCGGCGTATAAGTAACGCACCGTTGTTCACTCCGAGGACAGAAAGAAGTTGAATCTCGATCGTGAAACTGGTTAATCGGTAAACAGCGGATGAGATGAAGTTATCCGGTGTATTGAGCGCGGGCTTCGTGCTGTTGGCACTTGCGGCGTCGAGCGGTCTCGTGGAAGCTGTGAGGCCGCCGTGTCTCTGCGGTGGTTTGGGCGCCGGAACTAATCAGTGCCGTGGCGAAGCGGCGGGCGCCACGCACGTCAAGGCAGCTAAATCGGTGCGACCCGCGTACTTCGCTTCCGAATCGGCTATCAACGAGGCTGCGGCCGAAAGGGCTTCCGCTGCTGCGAGGGCCGCTGCCGCGGCTCGCTCCCAAGGCTCGACGGCGATTCGCACCGGAGGCTGCGGCGGCGTCGGCCGATCCTCCTCCTCTTCTTCGTCCACTTCCGGTAACTCCGAAGAGTACGGCCTCACGGCTCGCGATCTTCTCTCCTTGGATCCGCGCAGCAAAATCGCACCAAGGTAAAATCTACGTATTAACAATGTTCCGGTCGGTTCGACACTCTCCGATACTTACACAGATACTCAGACGGTATCTGTGAAAAATATTTTGAAAAGATTTTGGAAACATCTTTAATTCTTTGAATATCACGAAATATTTCTGAAATTTGCGAAAATAATATTTTTTAATATTCTATCAGAATATTCCAACGAAACATTTCTTAAATATTTCAATACATGTGCATTATTTCTGAAAGCGAGTATTACTAGGCCGGCACCGAACTTTTCACGTTTTAAAAATATCTTATGAACACTTGAAGATGTTGGTAAAATATTTATTAGATTCTGGCATGTTGCCAACATACACATGTTTTAAAAACATTTTTGCGGAACATTTCTGAAACATTTAGATGCAAGATTTACGAGCAGACAAATAAATATTTTCGAAATGTTTTTAAAATATTTCTGAAATATTTTTTAATACTGCACTGTAAAAATATTTGTTTGAAAATTAATGAACGGTATTGGAAGCTTTTCTACATAAAGAGTTTCTGAAATTTGAAACACATGTGTGTTGCAATTACACAGTAAAATTTTTATTTTTAATACAAATTTTTGTAAATTCCAGCCAAAAGATTTCTAATTTTAAGATCTCGTATTTTTATTTTACAATCAAAGTGCATTAATGTTCGATTAATGTAAGTAACTTAAGCAAATTTCAATTTCCAGTCCTTTAAATTTACAATTTATTTTGACAGTGTGGTCAAATATTTTCAATATTCCAAGAAATTTTTTTTTTATAATTTCAAAAATATTTCCTTGCTATGTGGGTACTCACAGATATTGCGAGGGCGCAAGTCAACATGGCCGATAGTAATAATAATAATTCGTAATTCCTTTAAATTTGCAGATTCAGGCCGATCGGTGATTTGTGCCATCAGCCAAGACCGGCGGGGGTTGTCCGGACCTCGACGACCGTCATCCCCGCGTATCCCGGTAGAACCAGATGCTTCGCCTGTGACGGTCGTCTCGGAAGCTACGGATCATCCTCGTCCTCGAGATCTTCGTCCTCATCGGCATCTTCGTCGTCCTCGAGATCTTCGTCCGCCACTTACGGATCCGCCGGCGGTGTCGGCTACAGTGCCCAGGGCTCCAATGGCGGCTACGGTTTTAGCAATTCCGGACCTTCCGGTTATGGCTGTTACAACCAGCACGGATCTTCCTACGCCGGAGCCCACGGCTCGTCCTTCAGTGGCCGCTCGTCGGCAGCTTCCGGACCTTTCGCTGCTCTCGCCGCCTTCGGAGTTTCCGTTCCTTTCGGAGCTTCCGGATCTTACGGCACTTCCGGCACGTACAACAGCCTCAACTCCGCGAATACGAACTTGAACGATTTCGAGTCAGAGGACGACGGTACGCAATGAAAAATTGTCCCTCCTCTCACAGATGTACGATCGATCCAGTCGAAGAATTTTTTATTAGAATAATTATATTCCATTATATTGGAATAGTTCTATTTCCAGTAATTGTAATAACTTTTTATTAGAATTATTAGAATCATTTTCTATTACAATAATTGTAATAACTTTTTATTAGAATAATTAGAATAATTATAATGATTTTTATTCGATCTATCGGGCGATCTGTTCCGGATCTGTTGGGGCGGAAGTAACGTGACTCAGGGTTTTTTTCTTTCCTCCGTCAGGCTTGTCGTTCGACGAACAGGAGAGCATCTACAACGGCCAGCAATTGCCAACCGTGCCGGCCGACGCGGTATCAGTTTCTCTGGCCTACAAGAAGCTCACATCCCAGCTGCCCCGAAACAACGTAAGCAACAAGAAGAAGATCATCGTCGAGGAGCGCCTGTCGTTCGGTCCGCGAACGATCCCGGCCGATGGCCAGATACGACCGGTGCCGACGATCGACGTTCCCGAGGAGCGTCTCGTCACCGTCGACAAACCGATCGTCGAGCTCAAGGCATTCTCGACCGGAAGGAGCAGCAGCGGCGGATGCGCCGGTTCCTCCGCCGACGACGAGGAAGATCTCGCCGAACAGGAGGCCATCGAGAGGGAGAGGATGGAACAGGAAACCGAGGCCCAGGCCAATCAGGCACCCGGAGCTTACATCACTTACAGGTAATCGACACATCGTTAAGAAGGCGGTAAAAATAATAATGTTTCCAAATCGCAAATATCTGAAGAAAAAAAATCATGAAATATAAATTAAATATAATAATAATAATTATTATTATTATTTTGGGAGTGACAATTAACAGGTAATCGAAGGAAGCTTTTTCTTTTCCATTCAATTTGATCCAATTGATTGTTGTAATTAAATATTTTTATATGATTATAATTATTACATTTAATATTTTTTTGATTTTCAAACTTTTTCATCCGAAGAAAAAAAAGAATCATAAAATATAAATTAAATAATACCGATTATTATTAATATCAATACTATTGTAATTAAATATTGATATATGATTATAATTATAGTGTTTAATATTTTCTTGTTTTTCGAACGTTTTTCAGTGATTTGGGTTACGGACCGATAGCCCCGAGCGGCAACAAGTTCATCAACAGCGTGACTCAGACCGAGTACGCTTCGACGGCTTCCGCTGACTCGATGTCCTCGGGCTCGACGAGCTACGACGACGAAATTCCGTGCGGTCCTGTGGGAAAGCCGATTCCCGGTTATCGTGCCGGAAACGTTATAGTTCGTCAGGAGAGCGAGTGGGACGGTGCGGAGGGTTCGAGCGGTGCTGACGAGGAGGTCGACGAGGATGCGTACGACCCGATCGCTTCTTATGAGGAAGAAGACGCGAGTTCCGAGACTTCCGGCCGCGGACACGGAGGAAGTTCCGGATCGAGCCGCTCCACCGCCGGCGGCCTCAGCCGACTCTGGTCCACGTCCAGCGACAGCTGCCGAAGCTCGGCCACTTGCGCGCTTCAGTGAAGTCATCGACGATAGATCGGCGATCGATCTTATCTTATTAATTTATTAAATTCTGGATTCGCCGGGCGAGACAAACTTCCGGACGAATAAAACGGAGAAATCAGAATTTGATCAACTGTTCACGGTCGATAAATCAAGGGGGTTCGTCGGACTGGAGGACCGCTTGGTTTTTCTGCAAAAAGTAGATCGGCGATTAATTAATAAAAATTATGTACAATATTTATTTTTATTTATGTTTATTATTTAATATAACCGACAATCTTATTCGTATTTTTCAAAGCACCGAGGCTATAGAATTTGTCATCGGTACATTATAATACTGGGCGGAAATATGTGTCCGTTACTCGCTGAATGTTATTTTACCAAAGCTCTTGTGACAACGAATCCTCGCGAAATCGTACGATAATAACGTGATTCGAATTCGATGAATTAATCAAATTCGAAAAAATTAATGTAATTCGAATTCGATGAATTAATCAAAGTCGAAGAAAATAATGTAATTCGAATTCGATGAATTAATAAAACTGATATACAATATCACCGATCAGTTAATCCGGATTTCTCAAAGCCCCGAAGCTATGGAATTTGTCATCGGTACACTATAATACTGAGCGAAAATATGTGTGCGTTGCTCGCTGAATGTTATTTTACCAAAGCTCTTGTGAAAACAAACCCTGGCAAAACCGTACGACAATAATGTGACTTCGAATTCGATGAATTAATAAAACTGATATACAATATTGCCGACAAGTTCATCCGTATTTTCCAAAGCCCCGAAGCTATGGAATTTGTCATCGGTGCAGTACCGAGCGCTATACATATCGCTATAATGGTATTTTTTACCAAAGCTCTTGCGAAAACAACTCCTCGCAAAACCGTACGACAATAACGTGGCTTCAAATTCCCGAATATAATATTTCCTGCCGTCATAACAATTATTTGTACTGTCTGATTGCTTCGAATTAATGATATCGTTAATACAGTTTAAAAAAAAATCATTAAAAAATATAATTATATATATCAGTTCAAAAACAGACTCGACTCGCATATGCTCATGTGATCTTGTTGTGATATCAGATATATATATATAGTTAAAATATTTTTGAAGCACATTATATAAGTTAATAACTTTTTTTCTGTAAATATTAATAATAATAATCATAATAAATATATATATATATATTTTTTTTTTAAAGGAAAAGAAGTTTCCAAAATATGAATATATGTTTCTATTTATTTTGACAAAGGACCAGCTTACAAAAACATCTTCTCCACAGTCTGCTCTTGGAGTTTCGAGTGAGCGGATTTCGAAAGGAAGTTGCGCGCCGCGTTCTCTCGTGCGCGTTGCAACGCTCGTAAACTTTTCTCTGTATCTCTCTGTGTTCTTTCCCCGTGCGAGTTGGCTGTCGACGTGAGCGCGTATAACTTTGCTCGACAAAGAGCGACAAGAAGATCATTTCCCCTTTAGCGCGGGCGCGCGCGTAGCCTGGGCACGCGTACCCTCGGGTACGAATTTACGCACGTGTGCGTGAAGCCGCGCGTCCAGAACTCCGAAATTTATCGGCCGCCGTACACTTCCGAGTCTAAAGCGGGCCTGTCGTCGGCTCGTAAAGAAATACGCGGGGCTTGGCGAACCGCAGCTGCACGCACACCTACAGACAGCTTCGTAAGCAATGTAAACGACCGTGCAGCTTCCTCCAGCCAGAAGGTGGGAGGAGAGCTTCGAGGGTAGTATAACGTCTTTATGCTCTCTGGAATATCTGGCCATGTGGGAACACTCGATGATCGCTGATAGCGATACATCTTCAAAAGATGCGCTTCACTTTTTTTTTACCCCCGAGTTTATAAAAATAAAAATAATATTAAGATTACAGTAGAACCCCGTTTATCCGAGGTAATTTATTTATTTATTTTAATTTATTTATTTCACTTATTAACGGATTTATCCTTGACCAGAATTCAAATACAAAATGTGTCTTATAACTACTTAGTTCCAATAGAAATGCAGTACAAAAGTAAAAAACATACATCAAGATAAGATATTTCATTTCAACCAGCATATAACATTTCATTAAGTCAAACTCTGTTTCATTATATATTAAATTATTTAAATTAATTGTAATTTTTAAACTTTTTAAACGTTTTAACTGTCTTAAAATTTCCTTTATTTATTTATTTATTTATTTATTTATTTATTTATTTTTGTAATGTGAGGAGAGCGTAGGGGAGAGCGGGCCAAATGGCACAGCGGGACAAAACGGGATTATGAAAGAAAACGTAACTTTCCAATAACTTTTGGATGGTAGCAATGGTCGCCCGTGGGGCAAAACGGGGTTGAAAAACCGGATGTATCGTTGGGACAAAATGGGGCGTCAAAAAATTATTGGAAAATTGAGTTTTGCCCTCACTGCCCGTTTTGCCCCGCTCTCACATACGTCGGATAAGCGAAAACTCGGGTAACACGGAAAACATACTCAATTCAAACGTGTACTACTATTATATATTTTTAAAAAAGTACACTTCATATAAACATTAATGTTATTGGTTAATTGACGACTTGTTTCCTTTTTTAAGACATCACGATGTTTTACCATTAAATCTAGAATCGAAACTGATGTAGCACAAAAAAATTTGTTATGAGAAAGTGATTAAAATGGGTTACATATGTCCGTCCGGATGGTAACTATAAGCTGTCCTACGTGCAAAAGTTCACTTTTTGGATGGGAGGTAACTTCCGGATACTGTCCAGACGGACATATGTAACCAATTTAGATCACTTTTTAATAACTAATTTTTTTGCGTTACATGGAATAAAGATGCAGCAAACTTGTACAAGTTTCACTGCATACGGAACAATGTAGCAGTTACAGACTATGTGCTACGAAAATACAACGATGCATTAATTTTTTTGAGAGTAACAAAAATGAAATCATGTATAACATTAGAAACGTATGGTACGACGTACGAGTGTCGACTATCCCCTCTCTTGCTGCACTACGCTATCCCCGTCAGTGCTTCATTGCTTATCAGGACGACAATCCTGATAAGCAATGAAGTTATGTTAACGCTTTACGCGCAACACGTCTGTGGTATTTTTGCTGCGGTGGGGTGAGCCAATAATCAATCGATCGTAATTATACGCATACATACCAAAGTGTCAACGTAAACCTTTAGAAGTACATTAAAACGAATCGGGCGTGATTACACGTCAGCAAAAACAAAAGAATCCCCATATGCACTTGACGAAAAGGACACGGTATACCCAGCTTCGTGTATCGACAGACACAATGATGCTATCGAGTGAGATAACGTATCCAGCAAGTATGAACGTATTTAGTTACACTAACCAATGTTATCAATAAATGCACTATTATCAGATACGCCGATCTCATCAAGTCAAGTTACGCATGGAATTTATTTTCTACTCTCGGAATTGGCATGATGCTGCTTAACTTAGTAGGTCTTCAGGTAAAATGTTGTGACCATTCAACAGTAATTTTTTAATTGACGGATAAACTGCCTTCAAATTCAGATATTACTCAGAACAAATGATCTTGGGGCAGCCGCAGCAATCGTGGGTGTAACATCGGTGACAGTGTTTATCTACTACGTAGAGTGCCACATTTCCAAAATTCTCATTGATCACAGTATAAATATTCGCTTTTGTATGTGAGTATACAAGTAGGGACTGGTGGCGTGGCCTCGTAAAAAAAGTTTTCTTCTGCGCAGACAGAATAGCGAATGGTACAGACTAGCTCCCAAGGCTCAGAAAATCTTACAACTTATGACGATTCGTTGTAACGTACCTTGCCAACTAACAGCCGGGAATATGCTCGTCATGTCCATGCAAACTTTCGGACTGGTAACAAAAATTGTTCCTTCATTAACGCTCCATCAACTTTTTCTCACGTCCGATAAATTTTCATTGTCATGCAATTAGTACTTCATTTTTATATTTCAGACAATACGAACGACCATGTCATGCTTTGTGTTTATGCGTTCGATGCACGGATTATAAACATGATATGTGGAGATTCAATTGATTATGTAGTTTATTCGAACTAAACTTTTATACTCTTTAAAAGAAAATGTTATAAGAGTTTCATTTTTATTATTGACGTACTTCTTTAAATTATTGAAATTGGTAATAGTAATAGTAGTGGATGCAGTGACAATATGCCAGATGGAACAGTTTTTGGTACATGGCATAACGTAGATTGTAGAGAGACCATATGTATATTGACAAATGGCCATCGACTTAAATACTTTAGCCCTTGAAATTATTTTCAATAATTAATAGAAGTACGCCAATATATAATTAAGGGACACCGGCGAAAATGGGGTAAGCAAAATAACACCGTTTGAACGCTATCAAATGCGTATATTTATTGGTTGACACCGAAAAAAAAAGTGGGGAGTTAACTTTTTATTTGGATTACAAGTGATTATTGTCTAGAAATACGTTTTGTATGCCCCAGAATGCAAAAATCATAATTTACGATACTAGTGCTATAAAACTGTTTCTGACGAATCTGAGTTCGCGGCACAAGACAAAGTCGAGTGTTGCAAACACACGAGTTAAGAAAACGTTTTTCATACGAGTATGGCACCAAATTTGACTTGGCAAACTGTGAAAATAGGCGTTACGATATTAACGTGGCTTCGAATTCTCGAAAACAATTCATCACTTTGTCTATGTGTGGGTGACCCGTAGGATAACATAACGAACGAGTTGTATTATCAACGAATTAATGAAATTATAAATATCGCGAAGAAAATCGAGATTTGTAGTGTTGGAGTACTGAAAACAGTATAAGACGTCGAGAATACTACAAAAATACAATGACTCACTTGTTTTTCGAGAGGGACAATAATGCACGCATGTAACATTAGAAACATACGGCGCGGCGGACGAATATCGAATATCCCCTCTCTTATGGCTCTACACTGGACTCATAGCGTTTTCATCATCAAAGTGTGGCTGCGCCGTACGCATAAATAAACTATTCGACTGTCACGTCAAGTATTCTCTCATTTCAGGCAAGGGTAGAAAAAAAAGCTTATTTTTCAATTGACTATAATAAAAAACATTTTTCCTTGCAGTTCTTTCTAAGGCTCTTGAAGGGAAGATGAATATTGAATGACCCGCACGGCGAGTATAGACTGCACACCCTTGCGTCGCGGTCGCTCGACCTTAACGCCGTGAAGGGTAATTTAAACGTCCGTCGAAGGTGCGATAACTTTGACGCAATACCATGAAAATTCACGCTGAGAAAAGAATAATGAAATTCGCGAAGAAACAAGTCCGTGGTGTGTTGCGTATCGCAGGGAACAGCAGTAGTAGCTACAATGCTAGCATGAGTTATAGTTCGAGTCGCGATGGACATTTTTCAACACCGTTACTATAGATTAGGCAAAATTTTGATGTCGCTCACTGGACAATGGCCTTACCAAAGCGTCCACACCAGACGCTACATTCTTGTCGGTTTACTTTTGTTCGTTTCTTATCAGGCGATAGATCAGCCAGTGACTATTGTGAACTATCGGGATGACTGGAATATCCTCGTGGAATGCTTTACACCAAACGTTTTCGACGCAGTTTGCGCTGCGAAGTACTTTGGCTTTATGTTTAATTCGCAGAAGGTAAGTTCTGTATTTTCAAATTACAATATCATAATTAAGGCCAAAGCGAGCCAATCAATCGACACCTATTATTGATGAATATCTGTTTGACATGTGCAGATATTGAAGTTGTTGGAACGCATTCGTACGGATTGGCAAGTATGGGCTCGGCATCAAGAAGTAAAGACTCTACACGAGTACGCTGAGCGGGGAGAAAAGATATCTGTTGTGTATGCAGGTAAATCAAGTATAGTGAAGGGTGTTAAAAATTTTACAATTATAGTTTTATCGATATTTCGTGCAGCGATGGTGTATTTCACCATATTTATTTTTACGACCCAACCGATGATAGCGAAGTTAATTGACATTGTGATGAAGAACGGTACCGCAATCGGCAAATTTGCATTTCCCGTCACCTATAATTACGTCAATGTGCAGAAATATTATTTTTATCTCTATGTCTATTGTACCATATGCGTACTTATAGTGACGACAGCCTTGATAAGCAGTGAAGTTATGTTAATCCTATACGTGCAACACGTCTGTGGTATTCTCGCTGCGGTGGGGTAAGCCAATAATCGATCGATCGTAATGATAAGCATACTAAAGTGTCGGCGCACACCTTCAGACATATGTTAGAACGAATCGGGAGTAATTACACATCAGCGAATAAAGGAGGATCCTTATACGCGCTTGACAAAACGGACAGGGCTTACCTGGCTTCGTGTATCGACAGACACAATGACGCTATTGAGTGAGATAACTTATCCAGCAAGTGGAAATGCACTTGGTTAGACTAACCAATTATATTAATAAATGCACTCTTATCAGATACGCTGATCTCATCGAGTCAAGTTACGCGTGGAATTTATTTTTTACCCTCGCATTTGGCATGATTCTGATCAACACATTCGGACTTCAGGTAAAACTTTCAGACCTATGAACGGTGAATTTAGAATTGGCAGATAAACTGCCTTTGTGTTCAGATCTTACTGAGAACGAACGATCTTGGGGCAACCTTAACGTTTGTGAGCTCAGCATTGGGGACTGTGTGTGTCTTCTACGTAGAGTGCTACATTTCGCAAATTCTCATCGACCACAGTATAAGTATTCGCTATTATATGTGAGTATGGAAGTAAGAACTGGTGGTGTGGCCTCATAAAAAAGTTTTCTTCCGCGCAGACAGAATAGCGAGTGGTACAAACTACTTCCCAAGACTCAAAAAATCGTACAATTGATTACGATGCGTTCTGACGAACCTTGCCATCTGACAATCGGGAATATGCTTATCATGTCTGTGCAATCTTTCGGGCTGGTAAGAACGATAGTCCTTTCATTAGCGCGGCATTAAAGTTTATAAATTGTCATAGACATTCGATTGATAGTTCATTTTTATATTTCAGACGATGCGGACAACCATGTCATACTTTGCGTTTGTACGATCGATGCAAGGAATATAAACTGTGTTAAATACGAATGAATATAAATTATGTACCGTATTAGAACAGAACGAAACTCTTATAGGAGTTTCATTTTAATTATTGGCGTTGTTCTATGAATTATTGAAATTAGTTTCAATAATTCATAGAAGTACGACAATAATTAATGGACACTGGCGAAAATTGGGTACTTAAGCAAATAACGCCGTTTAAACGCTGTGAAATGCCTGTATTGACACCGAAAAACAATTGGACACTCAAATTTTTGTTCGGATTACAACAACTGATTATTGTCTAGAAACGTGTTTTGTATGTCCCAGAATGCAAAAATAGTAGCTTACGATATCAGTGCGATAAAACTTTTTCTGACGAGTGGGAGTTTGCAGCGCGAAATGAAGGCGAGTTTTGCAAACATAGGAGTTAAGAAAGTGTTTTCGCATGAGAATCGCACCAAATTTTACATCACAAGCTGTAAAAATGGGAGTTTTACGTACTTGGTGTAAAACTGCCATTTTCGCCTGTGTAAAACTGCCATTTTCGCAGCGTGTGAAGTGAAAAGAATGTTTCCCATTTCTATTTGTCTGTCTGTCTGTTTGTCCATATGTCTGTTTGTCCGGAAAACACATTAAGTTTTCAATAAAACTTCGGATCGCGACGAAAATTGCAGTCCGACCGGTCGTACGTCAATAAGGTGGCTTCGAAAATAATTCTTCGCTTTGTCTACCTGTGGGCGATCGATATGATAACATAACGAATCAGTTGTATCATCCGAACGCTTCGAATGAATGAAATTGTGAATCTCGAAAAAAAATGAAGATTGTAGGGTTGGAGTTCTTAAAATAATCCAAAACGTCGAGAATACTACAAAAGTACTCACTTCTTTTTCGAGGGGAACAATAATGTACGCATGTAACATTAGAAACGTACGGTGCGAC
>JAPYZD010002346.1:0-16233 GCA_030522725.1 Ichneumoninae sp. B BG-2022a | reverse complement strand
TTTCAGATTTTTATAACATTGGGAAGTGTTTGCAATTCTTGCCCGAATTTCTCGAATTTAGGCGGAATGAACACCACTCGCTCCAACCTCCTTAATTGTTACCGACTGTGTCATCCTTAAGTAGATGAAATTTAGAAGAAAAAAATGTTGAAAAAATATTGACAACAAATAAAAATCGGAGGAAGCACGACTTTGAGCTCCAACTTTTTTTCCTATGTTGATTCGATCATTCTCAGTAGAAAAGGTTCTGTGACAAAAAAAAAACAGAGTTTACGGTTTAAAATACGAAACAAAAAATACTATCTCGCGTATCGAGATCGCATGTGCAGATTCGATAAATATCTTTTACTTTTCTTTTTTTCTGGTGGACACAAAATTATAAGGAAATTGGAATAATATTTTAGAGGAACGCGTCGTTCTTTCGGAATACTCACTTGAGCGGGTACATACGAAGACCCTTGTCCATGCCGGGCGTGTAACTTAGGAAAGCGGCGAGGGCGGTTTCAAATATTATACCGAAGTTGAGAGCCCAATTTCTCATTCCTTGATGAACGATTGAATTACGACGTGTTTTGCACACGATCAAATCGGCCCACTGGACAATAACGATCGACACGAAGAACGCGGTGTGGCAGGTGAATTCCAGCGATTTGCGATCCCTGTATGTCTGTTTTCAAAAAATAAATTAAATTTAAAATTTTTAAAACGAATATTCGATCTCGAAAATTCGAAAATTTTACTGATCGAACATTTATTTTTATTTTTATTTTAGACTTCGATCTCTTACCCATTCCTGGCCGTAGCTGTCGGTGAGATCGTTGATGGCCTTTGAATCCCATTGCTTTCGGATACCGAAAAGATACAAGGGCAGAAAACCGTTTTCAGCCATGATCACGAAGTAGACGAAGAAACCCGCCGCCGCCTGAATCATGCCGATCTGTCCGTACGCCATCGAGATAAGCCTGGATGATAAAGAAGAAAAAACACAGCGTTAGTTTGATTCTGAAATTCGTCGAATCCTAGCGTTTCTAATCTATAATCGGCAAACACCGTCGACAGACCTGCCTCAATTTTTTTTAAATTAAATATTGTACAATAAAATTTTGTACCATAAAATTAATAAATTAAAATTCAAAAATGTCCCATTTTTAAAAATCTTTCTTATTTAATTAGTCTTTTTTTTATGTGAAATATTCGAATACAAAAATCAGGTCAGGTCGATCGTCCGTGCGGCAAACTACTAAGGCGTTCTTTTTAATCGCGTTTTTTTTGTTCTCAGTCTGGTTAGACATCGCCAAAAGTGTGTACTCTTTAATTAGCAACTATGGATAGCCTATCGTATTTTTTTTTTGTCGTTAGTTCGAAAGCGAAGGACAAACGGGTTAGATCAAAATGCGGTTACTTACCGAACCGAACGGCGATGGCTAGCACGCGCTTTTTTTTTTTTCTTCAATACATGCCACACCGACGACACACATTGCGATCGAGTCTCAAGGCGCACTTTTCTATTTTTCATTATAAATGTTGAAACTAATTTTTTTTCTTTTTTTTCTATATGTAATGTATATATATAATATATAATTAATATATAATATATAATTAATGTATAATACATAATTTAAATATATAACAAATATCTGAGTCGCCCTGAGATTCGTCGCGAACAGACAGCGATGCGGAAGTTCAACACGGAAGTTCAAGGTGCAACCTTTTCGTGCGTTCGGTCGAAATGGAATATGATTTTTTGTTTTTTTTTCTTTTCTTTTTTTTTTCTCGAACTCTGTTGTAGGCTCAAGATATTTTGAGGTTGACGAACGAAAGAGCTCGGGGACTTCTGGCCGGTAGAACAATTTTGCAAAATTGCTTGCTCAGATGAGAAGATGGTACAGCGAGGATAGCTCGGAAGTGTCAGAAGCTTTTTTTTAAGGATTGCCTTGGAAGCCAATCATCCGTTTCTACACAAATGGATTTTGGAGGCGATGCAATTTCATAATTCACATTTTTTTAATGCAACGAAAGTCTTTAAGGTCGGTTTTTTATTGCGATAACCGACTATATGAATTTTTTGTTTTTCGACATTACTATAAAAAAAAATATTACAAAAAAAATACATTTGAAAATATATATATAAAAAAATAGTCTGATTTGTTTTCTGAGACTAAATCTAAACTGTAGAATATAATTTTGTTAAAATTAATCTGCAAAGCTCCATTCAACAAAAATCTCGCGAGCGTATTGTTTATTGCCGGAAGTGCAGAAACGGAGGCGAGCCTTTTAGCGGAAAGGTACAAGATAGTCAGAAAGAATAGCGAGAAAGTGTGAGAATAGCGGAAGTTCGTTAAAGGTGTACGCAGCGCAGCAATCGAGAAAACGATTATTCTTTTTTTCTTCTTTTTAATTGTTAAAAACACTTGCATAGGCTGTGTTAGTCATGCTTCGTTGGACTCGTTATGCCGCTCGGCGAGTCACTTTTTTTCCTTTTTTTTGCGAACGCTGTGACCGGTATGTGGCGTGAGGAATCTCATCTAAACACTTTTTCATTCAGACTAAGAAAACTATGTGTCATTTATTCTCTCTCATATTCCAAAGCGTCGATGCAACGTTTCTATTTTTTTTCTTTTTTTTCTCTTAAGTGCTAATATTAAAGATTCTAATAAGTGAGAGACTAAAGCATTCTCGGCATTCTCAACATCGCAACCCTACTGCAGCGGCGTTCCTCTGTGCTACCATTGACTAAATCCTAAGTAATGAGAGTGTCTTGATTTTAAGGTGACTGATGATTTTTTTATATGTTGTGATTGGTATAATGTATTTTTTTTTAATCTATTGCTTTAAGTGTGTGTATTTCGTGTGTGCGTGAAATTTTTTGTTTCTATGTGCACGTGCGTCGCGCGTTGACTTTTTTTTCTTCTACCCTTTCGACAAATATTGATAGTGATAGGTGCGACGGTCAACGCGGGTCGACGCAATGCACATACATATTACGTATGAGTCGTGCCGTGCGTGCTCTAGAGGCCAAACAGACCGGATTAATGGGGACAATTTGAAATTAGGTGTGTGCGTGCCGAATGATTGAAATACTAGAAAAATCATGAATTATCGATTATCATATAAAAATTTTTTTTTAATTATTATAACGTGCGATAATTAAATTATTTTTTAAATGTCTAGGGACAAATAAGACAAATTTTTTTTCATCTTCGAGAGCAAAGGTCGTAATCAGTGATTTGTTTGACGTTGAAAAAAAGAAAACACCGTTAACGCGATAAAAATGCTATCAGAATTATGCTTGTTGACCCCGAATAAAGTCTACAAGCAAATATGACAAATCGACAGTTTATCGTTCGACGACTTTGATAATGCCGCGAATTAACAAATTGAAAAATTATCACGTACTAACGTAGATCAATGCTCGGCTAATTATTCTGCACGAATGTATCGAATCAAAAATTGACTTTACCGACGGAACGATTTCAGAATTAAGAAACAAAATAATTATCTTGTATCAACTGATATAAATCATTGATAATGATTCTTCACCAATGTATCGCATAAAAAATTGACTTTGTTGACGGAATAATTTCAGAATTAAAAATAAAATAAATATCTTCTATCAACCAATATAAATCCTCTGCAATAATTCTGCACAAATGCATCGAATAAAAAATTGACTTTCTTGACGGAAGGATTTAAGAATCAAAAAATTAAAAAATTAGAGAACACTTAATAATTTTTTTTTTAATTAAAAAATTAGAAAACACTTAATAATTTTTTTTTTTATTAAAAAATGGTTGTTAAAAAAAATTGTTCTTTCAGTCGTTCGGCCGCGAATGTGTACAAGCGTCAGTGGATATGTACTGAGTGTAATTACATGATTTATCGTTGTCAGTGACGATAATGGCGGGGGGTCTGGTTGGGGGTGCAAGAATGTCGTTGTATGTTCGGTGGGTTAGTTAGGAGACCCACCTTCGGTTGACTAGATTGTCTCTGTAAGGATCGCGGGGCTGCCGTTTCATAATGTCCGACTCCGGTGCCTCGTAGGCTAGCGAGATGGCCGGCACCTGCCATCCACCCATAATTTAGAAAGTGTGACGAGAAACGACCGAGTATACGGTGGTGCGAGCGAATAGAGAGATAGATTATAACAGTAGTAAAAGTATAAACATTTGCATGAGGTGTGGGCTGTGGGCGGGCGGGGGGAGTAAGAGAAAGATCAGCAGCGACAGTCGATCTCTTATTCTTTTTCTCAATTCTCGATCATCTTCAAAAATCAAGAAACTCCGTTCTTGCTGAACCGCAATTTTTCAATTAAATTGATCTCACTTTTATCCCGAAGTTTAATCGAATACGCGCGAAAAAAAATCACGGATATTATTTTCAGTTTTTTTTTTTAATAAATGTGTTCGGAAAATTTAAAAAATTGGTTCGATGACAAAATATTAAATGAGCGGTTTAGCGAGTGTCGTGAATCGCTCGATCGCTCTGCTCGCTGCGAGATCTTAAGCTTGCACCAGTGCCGGATCAAAAAAATTGATATATCGATTACCAAAAATTATTATCGGTGTCCATATAGTTTGTGTAATATTTTGGGAATTTTTTAAAATTTTTCATTTTTTCAATTTACCAATTTTTCAATGTTCTAATGTTTAAATTTTCAAATTTTCGATCATTTAATTTCTCAATTTTTCGATCTTTCAATTCTCGCACAACGACGCCGCAACGACGATCGATCCAGCACTGGCCCGTGGGTAATAAAGAAGATTAGCAATTCTGCGGCAATTTCGGTGTAAACTCCGAGACAAGCTGAACACGGACTGCGCACCATAGGAGAGATACGAAATATGCTCCAACACCAGCGTTGAATATGGTTGTGATAAATCCAGAAAGCACTCGTTTAAATAGATATATTTTTTGTGGCAGCCGATTAAAAAAGTAGTTGACAAAGCCGAGTTTCAAAGCTCTTTTAAATTCATATGAATGGAAAAAAAGTAAAGAAAGTTAAAAAAAAAAAAAAATTTGGTGCGTGGTCGGTGTTTATCCGGTATAGTATAAGTAGCAATGCTTGAGAATTTTTCGCAGTGCGAAATATCGTAAATAAATAAACACGTCGCAGCTTTATCATCTCGCAATCGCGTTCGACTCGCCACCATAAATCCAAATTGTTGTTGTTTTTTATATGTTTTTTTTTCACGTTATAATGTGTCTTATCGTCTAGCCGAGGCCCTCGCGTCCTTTCCTTATCCGCTACAGTGTCTTTCTCATATCACGTGCCAATGACAGTGCCCTTCAAGAGAGTTGCGGTCGCAGTAGTGGTAGAAGGCAGCAGCAAAGGCGGCGCATTACAGAGAATCAATACCAAATGTGAAGAAATTGATGTATTTTTTTTCTTTTTTTTTCATTCGATGATCAATGCACGAATCACTATTTTCTTTCCACTCTTTTTTTTCTCCTTCGAATTGTAGTTATAGAGTAATAAAAAATGATCGTAAAACTGCAAGAGAAAGAATCGATAATTGGCCTAAAAGTAAAGAAAGGTGCCTTGCGGTGACGAGAATAAGTATGTATAAAAAGTAAATCGGTAGGTAAATAGTAAAAATAGTGACGGCAAAGATTGTAAGGCGGCAGCTGCGACAGTGATTAAAATAGTAACTGTAACAGTATTCAATAAGTATAATCAATAAAGTATTTTGGCTGTTGTTGGAGTTGTAGCTGTAGTAGTTGGTTGCACTTGTGATTGAACACGAGTAAGCAAAAATATGTAAATCTTTTTTTTCTCTCGCTTTTCTGTCGCTGAGTAACAATATCTAAAACAATATTTAGGTATATACATTATTAGACATGTATGGGCTAATTTCTCAGTTTACCTAGCTCTAAATTATCTAACAACGAGAACGGCGGTGGGAACGCAAGTGATAAAATTCCGTTTTCATTTCTTTTCTTTTTCGTCCGAATTTTCAGATTTTTCGATCAAACTATTCGCGTTTCGACTATTTTTTTTTGTTTTGCAAAATTGTTGATAGTCACGTAATTTCTACCTTTTCTACCTTCTACAGTCAAATATCCAGAATTAAGTATTCGACGATGAATTTTAAAAAATATTTTAAAAAAATATATATATATATATTGACGATATTCCTAATAGTTTCAACTAAACAGCAGGCTTATGAAACCAACAATTTCGCAACAATTATCGTTAACTCGCCCACGACAATGTTCATACGTGGGTACGGTAAAATAACGCGAGGAAGTATGCAGTACATATTCATCACAAATATATACACGACAAACGGTGAAATTTTCAGTCATCGTTATAAGTTTATAAAAATTATTTCGGCATCTCAGAGCGAGGCACAGCGACGTGAAAAAATTGGCTGGTGGCGTGATACACAGGCAGGATGTTGAGGGAAAGAAGATGAAGATAAGACGAATAATAGAGACAGAATCGAGTGAGATAATTTCAGAGAGAGAGAGAGAGACAGAGATAGAGCGAGGAGCGATGCGATAAATAATAAATCAATTGAACAGGATAATATGTAGTACGATAATAATAAAGATGCGTCACATGTTTTTTTTTTGGGTAATCAATGAAGACATGCTGTAACCACGACTTTCAAACTCGTGTATCGAACGTCGACGTTCTCGAGAGCGATGAATTTTTGGGAAATAATTAAAAGAAGAAAATTATAATAATGATAATAATAAAAAGGAAACAAGATTTATGACGATAATTATTGTAATATACGATGATATATAGGTGGCATAACTTCATGAAAGCTGAGCTCGAATAACGTAAATAATAATGAAGAGTAGTTTGGCTTACCTTGTCGTTAAGCAAACGGTTTAAATTGGTGAAGAAGTAATGACCCTTCGTTAATTGCCAAGTCGGCCATCGCGTCTCCTCGATAACACGCATTTTTTATCCCGTCAATTACACGTACGCGAGTATTAACGATTTATCCGAGAAATCGCCGATTCAGGGTACGAGATTTTTTTTAAATTACTATTTTTGTAATGACTATTTTTTTAATTAAATTTTTGTTTTTTTATAATATATTTTTTTTGTTGTGCGATCGAGGAGAGGGTTTGGCGACGTATCGGAACGGCACCCAGCCGAATAAGTGAGTGTTCAAGTGAGAAAGAGAGATAGAGATAGATTATCGATAAATCCATTATCAAGTTATTTTAATATATAGAAGAAGACAAATTGGCAAAAATCGGCATCAACGTGTGTGTCCCTGTGTATTCCCTGCAACCATACGCCTGGGGGTCCTCGCATTGCTTCGCGCTTTTGTAATTTCATTTATTTTAATTTTTATAAAAATATTTATATTACGAGCCTTATTTTTCATCTTTTGCCCCAAATTTTTTATCGATTAATTGGGCAAGAAATTCGTTGTAGGACGGAAGCGCGATGTGCGAAGCAGTGCGCGCCCGAAATCAATGGCAAATAGAAAAGAAAGCCGTGACCAATAGCTTCCACCTGCGACGGGCGTGATCGACTGCAACGAAGAATAAGCCCTCGCGAGGCGTGTGTTTGTATGTGTGTTTGTGTTTCATAAGAAAGTATTCCCGCGTACCAGAATTAAGCCAGAATCAATAGTATACTAGTATAGTATAATACGAGAGATAGAGAGTCGTAATCTAACTACTCGAGTATAACCAATAGAATTAAACAAGAATTTTGTACTATTGCAAGGTCTGCTGATTTAATCGTTGGCCGACGCGCCGATGAGCGTTTCCTCGAAATCGTTGCAAATAATATAACGATTAAACGATATAACGATTGGGTTAAGATTTTCACCCAAAAAAATAAACCATTTAAGTAAAAAAAAGAAATTGCGAAATATGTGATTAGATATAAAAAAACGATTTGAAAAATAATAATAATTGTGCATGTGACTGAGCTCGATCGAGTCGATTCTTCGAGAGGAAATAAAGTGAAATAAAGTGAACTCTTTTTTTGTAGGAATTGTGTGTAATAAAAAAAAATGATTTCGAGAAGAGGCCACGCTCGGTTCGGCAACGTTTTTACGACCAGACTAGAGCCTCGACCGTACAACGCGGCGTAGGTTTCCGTATGTTGTGATGTGTTTACCTTTCGTTAACTAGCTTGTCAGTGAAGGGGTTTCGTGGTTGGCGCTTCATAATATCACTTTCTGCCTCCTCGTAGGCTAGCGAGATGGCGGGTACCTGACGTGACATTATCAATAAGCTCAATGAGAAATCTATAATAATAATTATAAAAATAAAAATAAAAACTAGAAAATAAAACAAAAAGAACCAATGGTGTTTTCACCGGCCGAGTGTTTTATCCGCGACGTGAGAGCTGATATCGCATGAGCGACGAACCTTCAAAATTTCATCTATATGTAAGATCTTTTAGTTCACGATCTACGTTTCCGTCTTGAGTTACAGGAAAATTATGACCTTGTTTTTTATGCAATATTGTTAATGGAAACTTCGAGTCTCGAGAGCTATCGTCGTTGGTCAGGACAGGGATTGCAAGGTCGGCCGCAATACTGAGATCTTCAAGGTTCGCTTTTTTCGTGCGAATTATGCATTTCGTACGTGGCTACCTTAATTTTTTTTTTGTGGCTCATCGACCCGTTTTAGACAGTAAAATGTCATTTCGTAAAATTGGAATAGGAAGTTTCGTAAAAATCATTTTATTGCACTCGGTGCGAAAATCGCAGTTTTACGCATGCGTGCGCAAAACCTCAATTTTCACACCTAGTGAAGTAAAACTTGCTACAATACTCGTGCGAAAAACGTATTTTTTTTTAGTTTTATTGCACTAGTATCGTAAGTTACTATTGTAAAAAAAGTGACAAACTCGTTTGTTCGGTTTTGAATATAAAAACCTGTCCTTTTATTTTACTTTGTACTTTTGTTTGTAAAACTATAGCCATATGGTTTTGCAAACATAATTCTTGGACTTTTCCTTCCGAACAAAAATTTTTTTCCTGAATTTTTTATTTGTCTATAGCACGGATCTCTTTTACTGTTATTTTCCAACGATCAATCTATGGCGACTTTTCATCTACTCCGAACTTTGGGCAGGCTGTCCTGTCGCTCCTGTAATTGCGCTTTGCCCGTATTAATTCCAGTAAATGAACAAATAAATAATTATTGAGATTTTGTGATGTTTTGAGCGCAGCGTCGATAATCAGCTCTCCGTCGATGGACACGAATGGATGAAGCATGAGGGACAGTGGCAAACGAAAATAAATAAAGATCAAATAAATCGATGCTTTCGACATTGATGACGGGGTGTGATGAGGGTCTGACACGGTTGTGAATGGTGTGGGCATTTTTTTGGCAACGGGAATTGTGTTATTTTTTTCGGGAACGTTGGATTTCTGACGTTGCCAAGTGTTTCGCACGTTTGACAAAATCCGACCAATCGTGAAATTCACGAGTTAATCTGCGAGTTTTTCCAGGATTCCGGGAGCGTAAAATCGTCGATAAGAAAGGTCGCTGAAAAAAATGGGGCGCGGCTGCGCCTCCCCGACCACGAGGTTTTCAGCCAGACGATCCTTGAGAAAACAGAATAAAATCAACGCCGCTCACGCTCGTCTCCGATCGCGTCCTCTTCGCCTGGAAAATTTACCTGGAAATATATTTGACAATGAAGAAATAGAAAAAATAAAATAAAAATGAAAATTGGATCGGTCGACGAAAATTCTACTGCGCTCTACCGGGTCTCTCTGTCTACGCCGATAGCTGTAGTCATCGAATACGGGAGCCTCTGCGTTGCTTACGTGAAATCAAAAAAAGTATCAAAGTTTTCCTGGCGAGTGAAAAAATACGATCGGGCAGCGGGGAAAAAAGCGCGTCACGTTAAGTCGTACTCGGGCGTGTCTCTAATTTATCTCCGAGCTAGTTTGTAGCAGGTTGAACCTTTCGTTGACGAGGTTGTCGTGCCATGGATCTCGTGGACGTCTCTTCATTATGTCCGACTCCGCCTCCTCGTACGCCAGCGATATCGCAGGTATCTGGCAATCATCATTTCGCAATTTAATTTGCACCAAACATAGACACGCAAATCGAAGAGTCATGATTGAGTGTTTCCTGTATACATGTTTTTTTTAAAGATTAGGAGTTTAGCCATTAAACAAAAAAAAACCGTACACGTAAATTCGCACAAAAAATTTTTCTCTGAAAAATGGTCTGTAAAAAAAAAAATTCGTTAAACCTTCGGTCGGCTCGGGTCGAACTTTCCGAAATTTTTGTCGACTTGCGAACGGTCCGCTTGCGACGAAATTTCGGAAAGATCGAGGCGCCCGACGAGGGTGCTGGAAGGGACAATTTGTGTCGGGGCGTTCCTCGGCGAGACTCACCATGTCGGTTCCCAGATCGATGCAGAGAATGGTGACGGTTCCCAGCGGCAGAGGAATGTCGCAGAGGATGAACGCCAAGAAGGGAGAGATCTCGGGGATGTTCGAGGTGAGGGTGTAGGCGATGGACTTCTTCAAATTGTCGAAGATGAGCCTACCCTCCTCGACGCCGGTTACGATCGAGGCGAAGTTGTCGTCGAGCAGAATCATGTCGGCGGCTTGCTTGGATACGTCGGAACCGGCTATACCCATGGCTACACCGATATCCGCTTTCTTCAAGGCTGGCGAATCGTTCACACCGTCACCTGCAGTCAACAATCGAATCGTTAATTTATTTTGCAAATTTAGTACATTTATTTAGGAAATTTAGTAAATTTAGTAAATTTATTTAGAAAATTTAGTAAATTTATTCAGAAAATTTAGTACATTTATTTAGAATATGTAGTAAATGTATTTAGAAAATGTAGTAAATTTATTTAGGACATTTAGTAAATCTATTTTAAAAATTTAGTAAATTTATTTAGATAATTTAGTAAAATTTAGTAAACGTAATAACCCGTCATAAAATGTGTTAGCAAATTCACCGTCAAAAAGTATAAAATCTACCTATTTAAATGTGACATTCCAGATTGACAAATGGTAAACTTCACTCATGAAATTATCGGTAACAACATTTTTTTTGGTAAGATGACCGTAACATTTTTCGAAAATTCACCATGTATCGGTCGGATTTTAAATCACTACGAGACCATATGGTTTTTTTTACCAATGCAGTCATTTTCAAAGCAGATCGTGTACCGATTTTTACGGTCGATCGCGATACAATAAAGAGACACGATAAGCAACGGGGGAAACAGGGTCGATTTTGTTCCTCCTTACCGGTTACGGCGACAATGGCACCCATGCGTTGGCAACCTTCGACGATGATGAGTTTCTGCTGTGGCGATGTACGAGCGAACACAATTTCGGTGTGATACCTGAGAATCTCGTCGAGTTGGTCGGAGCCGAGGTCCCTGAGTTCTCCACCGTGAACGACGGCGGCCTTTGCCTCACGGGGGTTCACCTCCGAGACGGGAATGTTCAGTCGCTGGGCAATATCCTCGACGGTTTCGTTACCTGTTCCAATCAAACATTTCGCAGTGAATTAGTTACTCATTTTTTTTATCCGTTCGATAACGAAGCTCGTCAATTTGTTTCTCGATTTACCTTCAGAAATTATGCCGACGGATTTGGCAATGGCTTTGGCAGTGATTGGATGATCGCCGGTGACCATGATGACCTTGATACCAGCTGAACGACACTTGGCGACCGCGTCGGGCACTGCAGCCCTCGGCGGGTCAATCATAGACATGAGTCCAACGAAACGGAGATTCTCGCAGGGGAAGTTCGGGTCGTCGCTGTTGAACTTGAAGCCCATCGGGAACTTGTCGGATGGCAGAACAAAGTCGCAGAATCCCAATACCTGAAACGAATCATCGGCGCAATAGTACGAGTCATATAGCGGTATTTTTTTTTTTTCTTATTTTTTATGTATTACTGTAAAAAAATTCGTACGAAATTTAATATACTGATACAGGAAGTTTTCATGCATAAACTGGTATATCAAATTTCATGTACAATTCTGATGAAAAATCAAACTACAGTATGCTAAAAGCTTTTGAATGACTTTACTTTAATTTGACTCTAAAACTCCATTAATTTTCCATGACAATTGTACTTAAAAAAAACTTCCAGTCCGGTGTATTAAATTGACCATTTTTTTAACAGTATTATTATAAAGTGAAAGATTAGAAAAAAGGTCCTTGAAGATATCTGCATGACGTCAAGATTCATCTTTGGCAAATCTATTTCGATGTACTGCTTTATGAGAGAAAAATTTTCCATGACAATTGTACATTAAAAAAAACTTCCAGTCCGGTGTATTAAATTGACCATTATTTTTTAACAGTATTATTACAAAGTGGAAGATTAGAAAAAGATCCCTGAAGATATCTGCATGACGTCAAATTGCATCTTCGGCAAATCTTTTTCGATGTACTGCTTTATGAGAGTAAAATTCTACGTAACTCAACGAAATTAACTCTCGTCGAGATAACTTCCGTGCCACGAAAAAAAATGATCAAAGTGTAACGTACACGCTCGCCGAGTCCACCGAGTTCGAGGTAAGCATTGTTGAAAGCCTCCTTCATCTCCTCGTCGAGGACCTTCTCCTTGCCGCCGATGAAGATGGTCGTGCATCTGTCGAGGATTCTCTCGGGTGCTCCCTTCATGACGAGCAAGTGGCGAGGATCGTTGGGATCGTCGGATTCGTGAACGGACACCTGATACTTGTTGGTCGAGTTGAACGGCACCTCGCAAACCTTCTTGTTCTTCTTGCGAATACCCATGACATCGCCGAGAGCGAGTTCCATACATTTGAGAAGAGCAGCCTCGGACGCGTCGCCGTTGACTTCCCTCTTGAGAATGGGTTCGCTGTCCTGACCAGGTTTGAATTCGGCGCGGTTGCAGAGAGTGGCGATCTTAGCGAGCGCCTTGAATCCGGGGCTCGTTCTGTCGTACTGAACGCCCGACTGATCCTCGGTGGTGTCGGCCTCGATGATCTGATTGTCGAACCACATGTGAGCCACGGTCATTCTGTTCTGCGTGAGGGTGCCGGTCTTGTCCGAGCAGATGGTCGACGTCGAGCCGAGGGTCTCGACGGCCTCGAGATTCTTCACCAGGCAATTCTTCGAGGCCATCCTCTTGGCCGTGAGGGTCAAGCACACGGTGACGGTCGCGAGGAGACCCTCGGGCACGTTGGCGACGATGATACCGATCAGGAAGATGACGGCGTCGAGCCAGTGATAGCCGAGGATGAAGGCGATGATGAAGAACGTCACGCCGAGGAAGACAGCGACGCCGGTAATCAGGTGGATGAAGTGATGAATCTCCTTGGCGATCGGCGTCTCGCCGGTGTCGAGTCCGGACGCCAGACCCGCGATCCTTCCCATCACTGTCTGATCGCCGCAGCATATTACGACACCCTTGGCCGTGCCCTCGACGGCGTTCGTCGAGAAAAATGCAAGATTCTTGGTTTCCAATGGATTCTCGTTCGTGAACTCGGGCGATCTCGACTGGGGCTCCGACTCGCCGGTGAGGGAGCTGTTGTCGACCTTGAAGCCTCGCGACTCGATGATCCTTATGTCGGCGGGTATCCTGTCGCCGAACTTCACCTCGACCACGTCGCCCAGCACAAGCTCCTCCGCTCTCAGCGTCATCTTCTCGCCCTCCCTCAGCACCGTTGCGAATTGCGGCACCATGTTCTTGAACGATTCCATGATCTTGCTGGATTTGCTCTCCTGGTAATACGAGAAAATACCCGTGACTATCACGACCGCAGCGAGAACGATGCCGAGATAGAGATTGTCGTCGTTGGGGTCCTCGCTCATCGATGCGTTGATCGAGTAAGCGATGAAACATAAAATCGCTCCTATCCACAGCAGCAGGGCGAAACCGCCGAACAAGTTCTTGCAGAACTTGACCCACTCGGGCGTCTGCCTCGGTGGCGTGAGAGCGTTCGGTCCGTCCCTCTCGAGGTTCTCCTTTGCTTTCGCATGGCTAAGGCCCTGTTGACAAAAACAAATTACATGTCGTCAATAGTCTCGTTTAAACTAATTCAATTTAATTATTAAATAGTTCTATGCAAGTTCTTGAAGTACGGATTAAAGTACAAAGTACTTGAAGTGCGTATTGAAATATGAAGTTCTTGAAGTAAGTATTGAAGTGGGAAGCACCTGAGGTTCTGAGAATTGACGTATAGACTACTGGCAGAACTGAAGTGATGAAATTCTAAGGGTCGAATTTTAAGACGTTGGGTTGAACTTAAGATCGCTCTTGAGATCGAAATTCATTGCGTGCTTCAGATCTATTTTAAGCTCAAATTTAAGACCGAATCTCAGGTCGAACTTGATTTCGTACTTAAATTTGATTTTAAGTTCGAACTCGAGTTCTTAACTTGGACAATGGACGAAACGAGCAAGCGGAGTGACGGAACGGGAAGAGTAAAAAAAGTTGTGACCGAGAGAAACTTTTTAAAAATATTTTTTTTCTGGGGATTTAAGATGGGATTGTAAAAGTCTGCACACGGGAACAATTCTACTATTACCACTACTATGTATTTCTTTAAATCGTGCACTCGAGGGTTCGTTTTAAACATCCACTATGCGTATTCAGACACAGTTTCGATCAATCTTAATGACGCTGGATTAAACGAATCTATGATCTTGATGATAAATAAAATCTTTTTATTTCTACTTTGTACGAAACATGCCAAAGTATAAACACTGTCGAGCATTTTTTTATCGACGTATTTTGAGTAGAAATTATCTCGAACAAATAATACAAGGGCAAGATTCTTTTTAGTGACAGCCAATGTCTATCACTAAAAAGAATCTCTGGGAAAATCGTAAATGCAATAAAGGTTTTTAATGGGAAAATTGATAATAAAATATGGTCTTTCGTACGAATAAATCTCTTTAGTTTATTCGATCGAGTGTTCATTCGTTGATTTTTCTATAATATTTAAAAAATATATTTTTTTTAAAGTAAAATAGATGTTTTAACTCACGTTTTCTGGGTGCGTCTGAAATCTCTGGTACAACTCCTCAGGAGTGATTTTGTGAAAGTCGATGTCCAACTCCTGCTTCAGGTCATCCAAATTGTCCCCCTTCCGCTTTGTTGGGGTCTTCCGCCGCGACTGTGTCACGAAATCAGAGAAACACAGTTTAGATTTAAAAATATAAATTTAAAAAAATCCAAAAATTCGAGAATTTTTTCTTCGTTCGCGAGAAAAAATTCTCGAGCAACTTTCATGCATCCCAGTCGTTCCCCGTCTCTCGGGTGTGTTTCAAATACACGCGGGCCCAATTTCTCCACGCCGTTGCAAAACCGAGAACGAGACTCGAGACCGGCCATGTTACGCCCGACGTCGCAGCGGATTGGAATTAATAAGTCACTCCTTATTAACCCCCTTAATTAAAACGAGTCGGGCGTACGTTCTTGTCTCCGTTTCGTTGGCTCAGTTAGTTCGCGTGTCTCACTGGTTCGACTACCCAGTCTTCTACTCTACTAAATATTCTACCGGCTATCTGAATTTTTTTTTCCAGAAGTTTAACATTATTTTCAAAAAGATTTTTAAATTTTTTTTTCCAAAAGTTTAACATTATTTTCTAAAAGATTCTTAAATTTTTTTTTACAAAAGTTTAACATTTTTTTCAAAAAGATTCTTAAATTTTTTTCCAAAAGTTTAACATTTTTTTCTAAAAGTTTCTTAATTTTTTTTTCCAAAAGCTTCTTACAGCATTATAAAAATAATAAAATTTAACGAAATAAAATAAAAACACTAGCAGGAAAAAACGCCCGCTAGATCGCTCATCAAAAGCTCGTACAATTCGTTCACTAGATCGATCGCTCTCTAGGGCAAGCTGCGTCTATAAAATCGAATAAAGATATTTGATACAAAATAAAGGGAACCAAGTCGAGAGTATAACGTTTGCAGCAAGTGGTACGTGCCGGTCACTCCCTTCGCTCACTTTTCCATTAGTAGATATTAATAAAACCTTCGCAGCCGTGTTAATTAATCCCTCAACCAAGAACCTCGGATACAATTTTTTTGTTTAAAAAAAATTGACCAAAGTGCATCGATCGCGGTGGAAATGAGTGTGAAATCGTCAGTGTGCGAGAAAAATTGTTACACCAGTGATTCAACGATAGTTTTTTTTCCAAATACCAAATAGAAGAAAGAAAGGACAGGCGATAGAATTATGATTAACGAAGCGACAACGCGACCAAAGAAACATTATCGAGAGGATCTTTCGGCGATGAAGCAGTACATTGTATGTACACAAATAAATATTAT
>JAPYZD010002345.1:0-18649 GCA_030522725.1 Ichneumoninae sp. B BG-2022a | reverse complement strand
TAGCTGGGAATTAACCCTGACGACAAAATTTCGCTGACCCAAGTTTTTGGTAGGAACTAATTATTTTCCTCAGTATAAAAACCGATGAGAACGATTAATGGAGCGATATTATCAACACCACTCTTTTTCCCCATAAAAAAAAGAATGCGTTTTTTGGCTCAAAGTGGTCGAAAAATGCGGCGCAAGGCCACAAAAAGCCGAGAAACCAACGTGGTCTCGCAAACCGTGTTAGCTGGGAATTAACCCTGACGACAAAATTTCGCTGATCCGAGTTCGAACGTCACAGGAAGTCATTTCGCGACTCGCGGATTTACCTTGTCTCTTGTCTCATTGCACAATCAGCCAGAACGGATCGATAATTCGATCCGGTGTCTCTCCAATTCGCTAACAAGATTTCCTCTCGGCGCGTGTGGTTACGTACTTTTCGAGTCCCGAGGTGAGCAGATCGGCGAGCGACTGGCGGAGCGCGGGCAGGTGTGGACAAACGTCCGCCCAGTTGCCGTCGAAGACGATCCTCACTAGAGAAGGAACAGCGGCCCTCCCGATGGTCGAACCTTCCGTGACGATGATAATCGCCTCTTCAGGAGTAGTCGAGACTTCCACCTCCGGAGTGCCTTCCGTCGACGGGGCATTCGTCGTGCCGTCAAAGTCCGGGCTCTTCCAAGTCGGGACGCTTCGCGGATCTTCCGGAGTGACCGGTAGATTCGTCGATTCGGTCGAGGCGATCGATACGCTGGAGTTCCCTGCAATTTCGCCGGGAGTTCCGGACGCATCTGGCACGCTCGTAGTCGAGGTATCCACGGGGCGTCCGGTGTCCGTCGTGTTTTCCCTGCCGTGGGTGAAAACTTCCGGCACGCTCGTCGAAAGATTCACCGCTTCCGTCGTCGTATCCGGAGATTCGTTCATCCCGGCAGTCGAAGAATCGTCCGATACCGTCGTGGGCTCAGAATTGTCGTCCATCGATGTCGTCGTTTCTTCCGACGCACTGAAATCCAGAGTCGGCGTACCGGTGGTTGAATCGTCGCTCGTTGAACTCTCGGCGATCGAAGTTGCAGCTTCGGTCGTCTCCGGGTCCATAGAAGTGGAGTCCGGTGGCGTCGAAATTCCGTACGTCGAGGCGATCGTCGATGAGGCCGGGAAGTCCGGAAAACTCGACGGCGTCGACGAAACAACTTCTTTCTCGTCCGTGAGGTCGTTGGAACTTTGCGAGCTAGCTATGTACCTCTGCGACGCTGTGCTCTCCGTCAATCCGACGAATTCGTACTCGACCTTTGAAGTCGTGGAGTCAACGGGACCGTCGGTAGTCGGCGATTCTTCGGGGCGGAGTGTCTCTTGAGGCACGACGTTAGTCGATCCTTCGGGAGCGAGCGTCGTGAGATCCTCGAGTCCGGTCGAACTGAAAGAACTGTTGGGCATGGAAGTTGTTGGCAGGGTAGGAGTCGAAGTTTCGACGCTGGTAGCGCTTTCGGTAGATGGAATTCTCGTCGACCCTTCGGTCACGTTCAGAGGCGAAATCTTCAACATCGAATTCCTCGACTCAGTTTGAACGTCCGCGGTCGTAATCACTTCGTTCCTCGTCGTTGTTATCTGTTCCGTGGAGTTTTGTACTTGCGAGGCTTCAGTGGCTCTGGCTATGCTGGCGGTCGACGCGAATGGCGCTTTTGTGAAGCCGAAATCGTCGATCATCGATACCGTGTTATTCTTCGTTCCACCGACCACTTCGGTTATTCCGTTTCCGTTGAGATCCGGAGCAGCGCTCGTGCCCTTGGCGCCGACGCTGGTCTTCGTCTCGTCGTCCTTGCCTCGGGGAACGTCGTTCTCCGCGTTGGAAATCCGCGGACTGTCGACGTAAGCGGTCGTGTTGTTCTCCGAGGCTGCCGATTCTGTGCTGGCCGTCGACGGGCCGGATCGATCACCCTCGAGACTCGAGGCCGTGGTCGATGAGCCGGAAACCAGGCTTGTTTGGATCCGAGAGGCATTTCCCGATCTCTTGAAGTACGTCGGTTTGAACTGTTGAATGCTGTTGTCGATGACCAACGATGGCTCCGTGACGACGAACTTCTTGTCCTGCTGCCTCTGGCCTATGGTGTTCTCAAGGGCCGAGGCTTCTTCCGTAGACTCCGGGACTTCACGATCCTTCGGCAATGGTAGTTGGGCGTCCGATTGGTTCGCAGGATAGTTCGCAGTCGATTTCACGTAAGGGTAAGGTTTGAATTCCGCGCTCGTGTGCTCCTGAAGAGTTTCCTTGGTGATGTCGACGGCGATCCCCTGATCGTTCGCCGCTCCATCGTCGCCAGTTTTGTTGTCGCCAGTGACAAACTCGTTGGTCCCACCGAACGATATCGTTCGTCCTTTGGGAACAGGAAGTGTTCCGTTAGCCTCGACCTTTTCGGCCTCGACTCCGCCGCTCGACACGGTCAAGCTGTCGGTTTTGCCTCTCTGTCCGAGATCCTTGGAGTTGGCTGTCGTTGTCGGTACTTCCGTATTGTCTCGTTCGGCGGTGATCCTTTGAACCTTCGGCAGCGTCGAGTTTTTCACGACTTCTACCTGGTCCTTAGGTCCTTTACCCTTTTCCGGTTGCGTGTCCGCCGCCTCACCGGAGGCAATCACGTTCGTTGCGTTCTCCAGAGCGCTCTTCAAGCCTTTGGAGTCGTTCTCCAAGGTCCCGTCTTCCTTGGACGGCTTCGCTGTCTTTTTGTTGTAATTCACGTTGGTGTCGTTAGCCAGTGAAATGCCGACTTCCGGTCTCGCTCGTTCGACCTCTTTTTTCTTGGGTTCCTCGGGGCTTTCGTTGTTAAGCTTCTTGGTGGGCGGCGTTGTCGGCTCCCGATCGTTGTCCTCCTCGAGCTCGCGAGCGTCGACGTAGTCTTCCTTTTCGCTGAATTCCGGCAGAGAAATTCCGGCGGCCCCGCTTTTCTCCTCGACCCTCGAGATGTCTCGGGGCTTCTCCAGTTTTCCACTCTTGATGGCGGGCTCATTATGCGCCTCGGGGTCGTCGAGTTTGTCCGCGGCGATCTTTTCGCCAAGGACAACAGCGTCGCGCGAAGCCTCCGGGCTTTCGCCGACGGACTTGGAGGTCGCCGAAGGCGATTCGACGATCGAATCAACTTTACGTAACGAAGCGTCAACGCTTCCTGATGGACTGTCCGGGGCCGCCGCGAGCGGAGACGGCACAGCCTCGTTCAAGGCCGACGCCGATTGCGAACGGACCGACGCGCTGAACAACAGCAGCGTTATTGTAGCTGCAACACACCGGAGAAGGGAAATTTAACGTTTAAACATAAATAATCATCAAATAGGGAATGTGGACATAACATCAGCTCTCGGTCGGGAAAGGCAAATTTAACATATGAATGGTCATCAAATAGGAAGTGTGGATATAACATTAGCTCTCGGTCTGGAAAGGGAATTGCGGGGTATAAAGATACTTTATGAAGTAGCCATTTTCATATAGATAAAAAAAAAGATTTATCGAAAGCAAAATGGACTTTTATAGTTTTAATAAAAATTCCATTAAAATTGAGCAAAGAAAAAATATCGTGACTGGGTTTTAATTGAATTAGAATAGATTTGAGGTAAACTTGGCTTATATAGACGGGTCGATGAACCAATTATTTACGTGTTACTCTTATTCACTACTTTTACGCTATGTCATATTATGTGGATTTTAGAAATTTAGATTATTTCATTCTTTTTCATCCTCGAGAGTTCTAAAATTAGAACTTTTTTGCTATCCGCAACCTAAAAAAAATGCAGCACGTGTCTGTTGTTGATTAGTTGGTAGAAATTCATCATAAGAAATCCCTGTAATACATTTACCCTATATGATATTATATGGATTTCAGGGTTTTAGATAGTTTCAATCGTTTTTTATGTTCGACCGTTCTAAAATTAGAACCGCTTTGTTAGCCGTCTTGTTATGTCGATTAGTCAGTATAAATTATACATACAAAGTGCATCTCCATTGTGATATCAAGCACGATTTCGAAACCGGTTTAATGCGTGGAAATACCAGCGACGTATCCGTCATAATGCACTTTGAAGCTGACAATAATGAATATAAAAATGACCTCGGTTATTACCCGGTTATTCTCTCGCGCATAAGCGAGAGTATGCGATTTCTCGGATCCTTTGTTCCCGCGCAGGTAGTATATGTAATATCGCGGTACAACGATCGTGGCGGAATGATGAGTAAGTCAAGTTCGAGGGGAACAATCGAGAGTCTCGAGTAGCGCCACCGATTGTGACGAGATCGGCGCGAAAAACTTTTTAGACGAACGATGTTTTTTTTTTTTTTTGGTTTTTTAAATGAAAACATTTTTTGTAATCACCAAAGTGTGTCGTCGATCAAACCGTCGGATGTTCGAAGGTAAACAAATTAGCGCCGCTCTTTCATTTATGTTAATAAGCGAGTATGGAGATAAGACCATAAAGTAATTGCGCTTTGTCGAGGAGAAAAGATCTACAGCTTGTTGCTGTGTTTGATGGAAACTTTGCGTGAAACGTGACCGAGCATAAAAGTCGTGTTTCGCGTTCGGCTGCGTGAATTCTTTCATTCCCATGCTTCAGCGGAATCTGCGCACTGCGTTACGGTGGACTGAACAGTACATTAGGCCACTATCACGTTAATGAAGTATCGCAGCATCAGTCGAGCGCGTTAAAAATTTTTTAAACATTTTCACGAATCTATCGGTACACAGAAAAAAATATCATTGAATCAAGTAAAATTTGCTTGCGGGCTGCTAATGAAGTAAAAACGTTGTTCCAATTCTACTCTGAATTCGTACAATTTCATACCGGATTGAAACGATAACGTGTCACTTTGACAGTCTTGTTGACGTTGTTTCAATATCATATGGAATCGTAAGAATTGAAAGTAGAATTGAAACAAACATTTTTTTCTTCGGCAGCCCGCAAGCGATTTTTTTTTCAGTTTAGGGGGGAATTAATTAAATTAATTAAATAGTTTTGAAACTACCTGTCCATAGTCCTGTGCTCGGGCTACTCGTTCGTCTACCCGTCATCTCAGCATCCGTGGGACCGCTCGATCAAATCTGCAATCATAGAAACAACGAGACTGTATTGAAATTGCAGATACAGGTCACGGAACTAGAATAGTCTCCTCGTATTCTCTGCGATTATCAAAACAAACAAAAAAAAACGATTTATATTCGCTCTGCAAGGCTGAAAATGAAAGCTTTAAAATTAACGTCGAACTGAATATATACTTCGTTTAAAAAGTGCGAGAGCTAAGTCGCTTATTCCAAAAATAGGTCGAACTATATGTTTTTTAATCATCGTTTCAAAGTATTTAAAACAAAACGATATATTATTCTTCTTGCTTGGTAATATTAAAAAATATTATTTTCGGCTTTTAGTAATATTTACGAAAAAAAATAATGATTCGTAAACAAAATAAATATTCGCAGCCAAACAAGACTCAGCAGCATTTCGATTCTACTCCAGATCGAGCCAAGCGGGCGAAGGCGATCATCGTCGAAGGTCTATCAATTAGCTTATTACAAGTTGCGCGCTCTTCATATTGAAAAATATTATTTTTGGTGTTTGGTAATATTCACAAAAAAAATTTAATCGCGGAAATAGAATAAATATTCGCAACCATACAGGGCCGTAGGTGAGCAGGAAGAGTGGACGCATGCAGCGTGTCGATCCTAGTGTAGATCAGGCCATACGGGCGAAGGCGGTCATCGTTGATCGTCCAAGGCCTGTCAATTAGATTACTACAAGTTGCGCGCCGTACATATACATATAACGCCCGGAGTAGCGACGAGCTGATGAGTTTCTCGCTCTCGCTTGCTGCAAACTCCTCGAACGAGAAGTCGAGTGCCTTCTCCGCGTATGAGAGTAACCCCATACCTTTATCCCAGCATATACGAACGTGTCTTCACATCTCCGTCCGAGCAACGAAATACTCTCGCAATTACACTTCTCGATTTAAAGTTGACCGGGCACGTACTCTATTGCTGAGTTTTTTTTTTTTCTATTTTCTTCATCATTATTTCTACCATGACCCGAATCAAGACTTCGAGAATGTTACAACGGCATTGAGTGAATTGGTAGCAAAATTAAAAAAAAAAAAAAAAAAAAAAATAGTAGCGTTTGCAAACTTTCACCGGCGAATGTATATAAAGTCAAAGTGTGTCAGAGTAAAATAATAAAATCCGTATGAAGTGCATGGAGATACTTGGATTAAACTGCGTTTGAAAATTAATTTAGAAGGTAAAATCATTACCGTTTATTTAACCAGACTTACATTTTTGCATATTACGATTTTTTAAAAATATAATAGCGTTTTCAAACTTTCGCTGACGAAACGGTATAAAAGTCAAAGTGTGTCAGAGTACAGTAAAAAAAAATGCGTACGAAGCGTATAGAAATATATGGATAAAACAGTTTGAAAATTAATTTATTGATAAAATCGTTGCCGTTTATTTGATCAATAACTTACATTTTTGCATAATATTTTTTCTTTATAACAGCGTTTGCAAACTTTCACCGGCGAAACGGTATGAAAGTCAAAGTGTGTCAGAGTAAAGTAATAAAGTTCGTATGAAGTGTACGGAGATAGATGGATAAAACTGCGTTAGAAAATGAAATTCGAAAGTAAAATCGTTACAGTTCATTTGATCGACGACTTACATTTTGCAGATTAAATTTTATTTATGAAAAATGATATTTCGATGCGACGTTTAGAGAAGGCACTCGACGACGGGCGATCTCATTCACCGTGACGTTTCTCGTTCGCCGGGCTGACGCGCGTCACGATTCAAATGGAACGATCCGCCGTAGCTACGGCACTTCACCTCCCGTCGCTGATAGAGCACTCAATCGTGCGTTCCGTGAAGGTTCTAGCATCGAGCTTGAATTCGAGCAGTGTATCGAGCAGTACTCGATGGGCTTCGGTTCACAGAAACCTCTGTTTCCAAAGCTGCGAAACACCGAAACTTCGCGCTAGAAAACGCTGATATACGTACATAAGTACAGAGAACTACCGCGTAACTGCAAGTGCGCAATATCTTCGGTTCTACCTTCATACTTTTTTTTTGTCAATTTTTTTTGTCTATTATTTTGGGACGTCCCATTGTGCCCCATATCGATGTATCCCGATTTTCTGTCCCATTTTGTTGTCGATTTTGCTCGGTTGTAACATTGTCTTATATCCATAATAGGACCGAAAATCGGGATGCATCGATGAGGCAAAGTAGAACGACCTAAAATTATTGAAAATGTTTAGAAAATTATCGAAAAATGTTTAGAAAATTATTGAAAATGTTTAGAAACTTATTGAAAATGTTTAGAAACTTATTGAAAATGTTTAGAAACTTATTGAAAATGTTTAGAAACTTATTGAAAATGTTTAGATACTTATTGGAAATGTATAGAAACTTATTGAAAATGTTTAGATACTTATTGGAAATGTATAGAAACTTATTGAAAATGTTTAGAAAATTATTGAAAAATTGCCTTTTTAAAAACGCAAGTTTCCAATAATTTTCAGATTTCCAATTTAGGACTTCCCATATTGACGCATCTCGATTTTATCTGTCCGCTCTGCCCTACGCACGTTGTTGATTTCGCTAAGTCGTAGCGACATCTTATATCAATATATCTCCGGAGCCGTAAAGTGCGACATTATTTTTCACATAACCGACGACTATTCCTACGTGTCCCAGTTTGCGAGAGCCTCGACTGTATACCTGCACTTACACTCGACGCGACATTGCACGGGCTGAGACGGAGGGGGTGAAAAGACGAAGGGTTTTTACTCCGGAAAAATATATACGCGAGCGCAGCGGCGTCGCATTCGCGTCGACTCGGTGGAAGTTTCGTCCCTCCGCCATCCGGCCTCAATCTGACCGGCGGATATTGAGGGATGAAAATGTTTGTTTCCTCCTTTTTCTTTTCATTCTCCTGTTTTCTCTCCTCTTCGAGCTCGCGGGCACTTCGCTCGCTCCTCTTCGTTCATTTTCCTCGCACTTTTTTTTTCTCATCTTTCCGTCGATGCTTCGCCAGCATCGAAGCGGCGAATCGGTGGAGGATAAAAATGTTTGTTCCTTCTTCACCTTTCATGCTTGCTCTTCGCAAACTGTGGCTGTGTTTTTTTTCCACCCTCTCGGCGAAGACCGCACCGTTAACGGGATAAAAGTTTATTTGTTCCTCATCCTCTTCCCTCCGTCCGTTCGTCTCGCGATCCGACGTCGAACCTCATAGCCAAGGGACGAAAAGCGTTTCTCATTTTCTCGCCTTTTACGCTATTGCTGGTCGAGTCGAATCTGTTGCTCGTCGCAGAGATTTTTTTTTGTTCAAGCACTCGTTACTTTTTTTCGCCGGATTTGCGCGGATTAATTGCGGAGAGACGGAAAATGAATTTGTCCCGGCGATCGTTTGTCGCGTCGTTGAACGATTTAACATGCCCAACACGCGGTCCGAATGGTTTGGTCGTTATTGCTGCAACGCCGACCGCCCGGCATTGACGAAGAGAAACTCGTTTCACTCGCTGAACGATTGAGCTTTTTGGGCTGGGCTGGCCATGCGGTCTCAATACAAATTTTCCTATTTCTACCTCTAACCGGAACGAAACGAACTCGGTCGGTAACAAAGACTGCAATTCGAATTACGCCGTAATCGTTCGTGGGTCGAATTCAATTATTGACAATTCTGCGGGGAAACGTTTTCGTCTTTTCCGACTGTTACCGACTAAGCATCGGCTGGCAATCCAAATTTTGCCGTAACTGTACGCGTGTCGAATTCAATCAACAATTCTACGGTCAACGTTTTCGTCTTTTCTCCAACAGATCCACAGTGTCTGATGAATTCGGATGACAGTTTTTGTTACTGACTGAGCTTCTGTTGACAATCCAAATTTTATCGTATCGTTTCGTATGTGAAATTCAATTATTGACAATTCTAAGGAGCGACGCTTTCGTCTTTTCTCCAACAGGTCAACAATAACGCAGGATTTCAGATTACAGTTTTCATTACCGACTGGGCATCGGCTCCCAATCCAAACTTTACTGTAACTGTTCGTGTGTCGAATTAAAATTCTCAACAATTCTACGGGCAACGTTGTCGCCTTTTCTCCGACAGATAAGCAGTACCGGAGGAATTGGGATTACAGTTTGTGTCACTGACTGAGCTTCCGAATTTTACCGTAATGGTTCGCATGTCGAATTCTTGACAATTCTGCGGGCAACGGTTTCGTCTTTTCTCCGACAGGTCAACAACAATGTGGCGGCGGATTTCGGATCACAGTTATTATCACCGAACTCAGGTTGGGCGGACCAAGAGGGATCTCAAAACATTAGTTCGAATTAACTCGCGTAGCCGACTGCGTGCAAACCATAAGACAAGAGGGATGAGAGAGTTCACTGGTAGAATTGTTCGAGCGACGGGACAATGGTAAACGCCGCATTAGCTCGAGAGGCCACCTGAGATCAGCGTTGTTTGTCGAGGATGATGCTGTGTACCTTGGCGGAGCTCCGGATACGGGACGCCATCCGAGCCGAGTGGCAACCGAGTGGCAGCATCACGCTCCACTAACTCGTGAGTACCGGAGCACAAGAACAGCGAACCCAGCACCGTCTTAGCCTCGTTCCGTCTTTGCCGGGGCCAACGCGAGTAACTGGACGGAAGACCGTTAACAATGAGACGGACGGGGACAACTCTGGATAACGCCGCTTCACTCCCTTGCGTAACGTACACTGTGCGTACACTGTGGCAGTGCGTACACTGTGGACCGAACCGTTCACCCGCGAACTTACGCACTAAATACCATTTCTTCGCGTCGGTGAATTTTTGAAAAATTAAAAATAAGAAAGATCAACTCTCGTTTCATCAACTTTACGTTTGAGCGAGATTTACGTGTCCCGAGTTCGAGATAATGTTTATTTATTTATCTATTTATTTATTTATTTATTTATTCATTTAATTAATGACGGGCTGAGCCCAATTACAAAGGTGATGAGATTACCCATCTCCAGGAACAGAGTGACATAGATCCATCGTATATCAAATTACATAGGTTTATCGTTAATTTATATGTGATGTCCTAAGTTTATCACAAGTACATTGCAAGAGAAATAATGAGAATAAGACAGATAGAGATAGAGAGTATTCGCAATTAATATTAATATTATTCAAGTGGTATTATTCAGAGTTATTCAAGCGGTAGAAACTTAAGGAGCAAGCTCACGCATTATCGGTGCATATTCGCGGTCCAAAAAATGCATATGATGTTATCGTAAAGGTCTCAAAATTTCGGGTAATCATAACAATTTTTAATGACACATTTTTCTTTAATGGACATTCAATTTTTGTAAAAATTCGAATTAGATGCAATCGACTTATTTTTTATCAATTTTACCCTCCAGCGATATTTAGGTCTTCCAAGTTCTCGACAATATTATCAATTTTTGACTCAAATTTGATTTTATGGTGCAACGTAAAAAACGAATTTCAACATTTTTTTAACAAAACACGAAACAATTGTGGAAAAAGTCTTTAAAAAAAATTGCTTCTCCACCCAACAAGGTTTTCGCATGGAGCACATTGCCGGACCGGAAGCGATTGTTTTTGCATATAGCGTACCGTAAAGGTTAATTTCATTACCGCCGACTGTATTTCCATTCCACCGTCGCGCGGACCGGGGCTCGAACGAGAATTTCACGTGCAATTACGGTTAGCTCCGCGGTATTAGTTGATTATCGAGCGTATCACACGGTAGCTTTCGTTAATTCATTTTCGTTAAATCGGTAGAGTCAGCGTTCGCCCGGAGCCTACCGAGCATATTGTCGATAATACAAGGGAACGCGAGCGTTGTACCGACGGTAGGGTGAAGGTGGTGAATATGGACCACCTCGATTAACACGTAAATCATTGATACATGGACCGGGCCATATTCCCCACTTTCACCCTATATATTCGATGCCATAGAATCCCTCCGGCGTCGATCGATCTCATCGTTCGCAAACGGTGCACATGCAGCCGCATCGAGGACGCGTCGCCTGTTACGTCGTCGTCTCGGCGCGTCGCGCATACAGCCGGAAACCCGTTGCAGAAGCGTTACGGAAACTCGTTCCAAAAAGCATTAGCCGTAATGGTATTAGTGGCAATTCACCGCGGAGAGCCGAGCCGTCGTCGGCCGGCGTTGCACAGAAGTGCCCGGGGTGCGATAGATCTGCGCCCAACTGTACGTACAACACAAACACCGACACTTCGCGCTGGGCCGCGGCAAATTCTCTTGCGCTTTAATTAAATCTCGCGCAAATGAAAATTCACTCAGGCTCCCCGAGCACTAAATCGTACGGTATTCATACGGAGCTTTGCCGTAATCACGTTTCGCCGGATATACTGCGAAATAATGAAACGGAGCTGAAATTAAATCGAAAAAAAAAATAAAATGAAGGAAAAGTATTGTAAAATTTTCGCAATCGGTTCCACAGCTCCGGCGGGTTGTACGTGCTCGAATTAATTTCGCCGCCTCGACGAGGCGAGCCCAGCGACGGGCTGTCGCGGAGACCATTAATTAGCTGTCGATAATTCAACCCACGTTCGCGCGCGATATTCCCGCGGCGCCGCTCGCTCTCTCCCTCCGTACCGGGCGAGATTCGCGATAATGCATTTATTCGATCGGGGAGAAGAAAAGATTCGAACGAAAAATAGGGGAATAAGGGAAACGGGTATAAATCGGCTCGTCGGCGAAGCCAGTGGGCGGCATTGATCGAGTGGACGCCCTCGAGCATCGTACTCACGTCCATCAGTCAACGATTTTCCACGGCGAAGGGGGGAGGACCGACAATAATGTCATTCGCAGAATTCACAACGAGCACTCGATTGCGCAACACGTGGAATAACTGTGAGGGAACGACAAACACGGCCGAATCTCCTGATTACTCTCCGAGGATTCTTCCGGACTTGGTAATGTCGACCCTGTTGTGGTAGCCGAAGAATCTCACTCTATTCCTCGTTCATTTCCAGTCGGAGAATTGTATAGGGTAGAGCGGGGCAAAATGGGGCAATGGGACAAAACGGGGTTTTGGGCAAAACGTAATTTTCCAATAATTTTTGGATGTCCGCATTCGCCCTATCGGATAAATCAGGCTTTTCTGCCCAGTTTTGCCAACTTGTCCGATCTAAAAATGATTGGAAAATATAGTTTTGCCCAAAAACCCCGTTTTGCCCCGTTGCCCATTTTGCCCCGCTCTTTCCTATATATATACGTATATAACGGAGAGATATATATGCCTTACTGAGGCCCTATCAACGGCGTAGCGTGCCATTTATGCGCATAAATTTCCATGGGATCGTCTCGATGCTTCCCTTCTCTCGGTTCTCTTTAAATAAAAGATCGAGCGAATGCTCGGATTCCACGGTGGAAGAGGTGAATCGGACCTTTTCGCTCGAGTCTCGCGAACAAAGTTCCTTAATCCTTGGAAAGCTTTATGCGATTCCTCTTATTCGACTTCGTTGTGCTTACTTGGAAACTTTCGCGCACCGTCACGGAAATAAGTACAAGCAATGAAAACAAGTATATATATATATATATATTGTAAAGACCGAAAGAAATAAAGAGGGAGACGGATTATAAAAAGGAGAGGCGGAACGTTCATTATCGCTAATAAGAAACAGTAATCTTTACGTAGCCGTCAATATTCCGTTCGTGTCAGAGTATCGAAAAAAATACTCCATAAAATCTACGATCGGTGTGAAACGGATTGTTTGATTGTCCGTCAAATGTCGAGCGTCTCGTCAAGACCGCTCACCGATCAATAAATCCTGTCCGGCGTACGTTATTCGTTGCAATATATACTATATATACAATATATAGACAATACTAAACGGAGGAACTTTAGTATACTAAAGGTATACTAAGCTTTGTATACCTTTGAAGCGTAGATAATTTTTTTTTCTTTTTTTTTACAAGTATAAGATTTCAAAAATATCGTTCCGTTATTAACGCATTTTTTTCTGAATTCAAGGAGGTTTATTAAGGGGAGGCTAAACACGTATAACTGCGAGAGAAAAAGAGTCAAGATGTTGAATACATTTTTCTCCGAAACGATTCTATAAAACGAGAAACAAATTGTGGGGCTACGGCGTTGATAAAATACGCAGCGAGCCCCACAATTCGTTTTTTATTTTATAAAACCGTTTCGGAGAAAAACGTGTTCGGAATATTTTGAAGTTATGTTGATCTTTAGCCCCATTTTAAGAGGAGTCTAAACCCAGACGGCGGTTGCTTGGGTGTGAGAGAGACAGCGTCATGGGGATTCCGTGAAAGCGAGCGAGAGGAGTTTAGACTCCCCTCAAGTAAACGTGGTGATGAATATGGCTCACCTGGATCACGTATATCAATGATACATGGACGAGCCCACGTTCGCCATTTTTACCCTATATTCTAAATACATCGAATTCCGCGTTTATTTATTAATTTATTTATTGACTGATTTATTTACTTATTCAGTTAGTTGAATAAAAAGTCGGCATGCCCGACTACAAGTAGATGGGAAATCCCATGCAGCAATGTGATTCAGTGAGGGTGAGCAGGCGAAAACAAAAGTTTACATAACTTAAATTACTTGGACGAAGCTTAAAGGCTGACCAGGGAGACATCGCGAAAAGACTCGATCTAAAGCCATTTGCCGAAGACGGGAACTCCGACACAATAAAAAAAGATTACCCAATCTTTTAACATTATTGATGTATTTCATTTAATTTATTGATACAATCAATTTTACCGTTGCGACGTAGTCGCGACAAATCGCCGGACGATGTTAGTTACGGGCAGAATCGCGAGTGTTCGGCGCGTTCGTCTCTGACGTGCCGGTTCGGAGATTTAAACGTGTTGTTTTCGACGTTTGTGACGAGATTGAGAGGTGGGAGGTCAGTACGCATCAGAGACTCGACCTGCGACGAAATCTCTGGGTTATGTTCTCTCCCGCTAGCATAGAGCCATTATTCCATGAAGCCTCTATCTCTGCTCGCTCGTTTCATCGTGCCATACAGCTATAATGCTGTGTGCAGAGGCGCGTTTCAGAGTTGGGCTCGTGGCGTGGCAAAGGCCGCTCGCAGGCATGAATACAGATACGCGAATGCGCTGTACGGGTACCCGATCGTCGCCGATGTAGAGAGAACCACCAGAGGGGTCCAATTATCCAATGACGAGAGGGAGGAGCACCAGGGTGGCTCACGGCCTTGCCTCGCCTTTCCGCGAACAATGACGTTCCATTACCACTCGCACTCTCATTCAACTATGTTCGTACATACATTTTTTACCACTCCTCCCAGTCTCTATCCAATTCCTATATATTCTATGTGCAGTTTTTATACTTTTATAAAAATTAGTCAATACGTTTTATTTCCAATTTGGGCACATGTACAACTGTACGGGGCTGAAGGACTTGGGTCGATGGCTCGTTGACAATACTTGAATGCAAGTAGAATAGGTATTGGAAATATAGTGGTAGTAGCAAATGTATTTATTGACAATAATTACACGGTATGGATGCTGGTACATTTTGACGATTACATATTACATATATGCTGCCAATTAGCCATCGACCGAAGTCCTTTAGCCAAACTTTAGAAATATATTAATGTATAAATGTAAAAAAAAAAAAATGGTACCGATCATGAATGCATCATATGTATTGTTAATAAATACACACTTCATACTACTACAACTGTACGAAAAAACATCTCTCCGCAAACAACTCTACGTTATTAGAACTCTATCAAAATCTCTACCAGAAAGTAAAAAAAACTCAAACTTGTATTCCGGTAGACTTTCATTTTGATTTTGGCAGAGTTTTTTTTTACTTTCTGGTAGAGATTTTGGTAGAGTTTTGATACAGTAGAGTTGTGAGTGCATCTCTAGTGTACCGTAGTTTTAATATATTTATGAAAATTATAAATAATATTTAAAAATAATTTAACGAAAATAAGTTCCATGTATAATTTACATTACGACAGTTATTTGACCCTTCGTACTTTAGTCCGAAAATCTTTTCACGGCCCCGGATAATATTCGATAGTTGCGCGTTCAACGTATCGAGATTATCGAAGCGGCAATTGGCTTCGTAACTCCGGCGCGGCAGACGCAACAACAAATTGCATCCCGACGCCATCGAAGCGTCGAGAAACGCGCCTCGGCGAATATAGTCGATGTACAATAACCGAGGGGGAAAGCGAAATACGCCAGCAGCGAAGAATTTTTACGGTCTGCTGGATAGGTATCTATTTTTTTTTTTCGAACAATGAGCAAAGCGCTACGAGAGTTCAGCGGTGTAATTCCTTGATTCCACTTTCAAACGCCATCATCTCCGTCGCGGTGCGACTTCGGAACGGGACAACAACGGGAGAAACTGTCGAGATCGTCGGATAAGTCGATCGAACCGGATTACAAAAATCGTCACGAATAATAATAATATTTAAGACTTTTCGACAAAAATCCATCAATAAATTTCCCAAATGAATAAATAATAATAAACAATTAATAATAATTTCGAATAAATTTCCTAAGATCGAAAAGTTATCTTACCTCGTAGTTCGCGGTCTGAACGGACGATCGAGGCGACATTTTTGGCCGAACCAATCACGCATCCGATCGTGCCACGTGGACACGACGACAAATTTTTTGCGTCTTCGAGAGCCATGTCGGATAATTTAATTGTTATTTTTTAAAACGTATATATATATATATTTTTTTTTAAATTAAAACTGACTCGAACGTGAGATAAGAGGAATGCGATCAAGGTCGATTGCGATGGCGATCATCGCGGAGATATTATCGATAAGAATTAACGATAAAACGGAAAAAGAATCGGGACGTTGCAGTGAGGTGTTCCGGCGCGTGACTTCGAAGCGCGCGTGCACACAAGGTTTATACGATTGCTGCGAGGCAGGTTGGCGAGGTCTGGCTTCTTCGTTCTCTTATCTTATCACGGCGGTAGTCATGACGTTTGTACACCCGGTAGTTTAATCACGTTGAACGTGCACATGACGCAGGTAAAACCTGAATGCTCGCGAGACGCGCGCGTTCTATGTACCAGTTATAATAATTGCGGTAACAGCCGGTAAAAGAAGTTGTGAATACCGAATCTACGAAACGTTACGTTTTTACGTACTTCAGATAAAACGTTTTTGTCACAGCCCGTAAAAGGAATCGAGAGGCTTGACGAATAGAGCGTCGCAACCGAAACAAAATTCCGCGACGGGAATTTTATTAAATCTTCTTTTTTATCATTTGGGTGTAAAAAAATTAAATACCGAATCTACGAAACGTTACGTTTTTACGTACTTCAGATAAAACGTTTTTCCGCGACGGGAATTTTATTAAATCTTCTTTTTTATTATTTGGGTGTAAAAAAATTAAATACCGAATCTACGAAACGTTACGTTTTTACGTACTTCAGAAAAAACGTTTTCGCCACAGCCCGTAAAAGGAGTCGTAAGGTTTGACGAATAGAGCGTTGCAAGCGAAACAAAGTTTTGCGACAAGAATTTAATAAAATTTTTTTTTTTTATTTGGGTGAAAAAAATTAAAAACTGAATCCACGAAATGTTACGTTTTTTACGTACTTCAGAAAATTAATTTTTGTCTTCCTTTATCGGCCGGAAATAGTCTAGCTCTTAAGGGTTTAAATCGAAGTAGGCGAAACCCAAACTAGGCCTGATTAAAAAAATTAGCTGCCTAAATATCATTTCCATATTCGCACAACCAATCAATTTGCCCCTCGGCGCACATCGACAGATTGTCTTTATCTGCACAAAAACAAACTGCAACACCTCCGGTCAATTCAATTTCTTGCCGCGTCTATCAAGTAACTTCGACCTCGTCTCGCCGATAAGAGTTTTATGATTTATCAATTTTAAATTTAATTATCCTTCTCTGTTAATTCAACCACACAATTTATCTCCGAGCTGAAAGTCGATGGACTGAAACACTAAAAAAAAATCGAATGCAGCGTAAAGATGCGATAAAGCCGTACAAGGAGGATTTCCCTTTCGTCGGTGGAACGCCGAGACAGGCTCGATTAGCGTGCCAGTGAGAATAAACGAGGGAAACGGGCCAACCTCCACCGTGCCCCTCTTTTCTCCACTCCTATTCACTTTTTCCTCTTTTGCACTCTCCTCCCGAGTCTCGCACCGTTGGCAATAATACACAGTATATTTTCTGCCCTCCATGAAAAGAAGCAAGCGTGCCCGGATGGTTCCTTCGCTCCCACAGTCGCGGGCTAAGGTCTCAATCTCACTTTCCTCCTCGCCCTCGCTTTTCATATCTCCATCTCCGCCTCTTTTATTCCCGCGCCTATAAAAGAGAAGCACCCAGGTATAAACTCGCATCCTTTTTTTTATTTTTCATTCCTTTTTTGTTCCTTGGCTTGTACACTTGTGCACCATTCTTTCTCTGATTACACCTCTGTATAAATAAGTACTTCGTTATAATGAAGAAAAAAAAGAAATATAAATACAAAAGTTGCTGCAATTTGAGTTACCGCGACTCGACAATGAGAAACCCTTTTCTTCGGGTTACAATTGTTCGTGACGAATGTTATTAGAGTCGAATAATCTGAAGGGTCGGAAAAATTGCAGTGCAAACGGAGAACCGGAAACGCCGCGGGCAAATATTGTCTCTAGAAATTTGCTCCGATTAAACTGGCACTCGAAAAATATATATGTATACGCGGAACGTTATCTCGCTCGGATTGGGTTTGGATCGGGAATTTCAGGGGCGAGCGTGAAACTCGAACTCGCTCACGTGCACCGGGTACGGGTGTATCGCTGGATCTCTGTAAGGATCGCGTAACCAAAGTGAAAACCGTATTATTGGAAACGCGAGAGAAATAGCGTACAGTGGAGGCCTCTCCGAGTAAATCCGCTTTGAGAGGCCGGCGCTGGTTTAAGCTGGTTACGTACGTATATCCAACATTGAGCCGCCTATGTATCTCCGGTACGTATAAGAAAAGCGAAAGCACTTCCGGGCAAGCGAACGGTACCGATCGCATATATAGGTATCATTATAGGATAGGATGTATATTTATGGGTACAGGATGTTTCAGATTGGATATCGAAATTGCCGCTCGGCGGAGGCTCGAAGAATCATAAAATATCCACTTAGGCATTGTTTGTTTTTTTTCATATTTTTTATTTTCATTTCTGACGAAAAGTGCAACACGCACTCGAACGCACACATCGACTTCCGGTTTTGGAAAAATGCACTCCCGATTGGCAATTAAGGAGGGAGTCTCGCTGCGCGCTGACTTCGCATAAGATCGACAACAATAAGAGAAAATTGCAAGTACTTCTTGATGGTGAAAAAATCTGAAAGAGATCATGTATACTAAAGGTACTGAGAAGATTAATTTTGCATAACAATAATTGCAAAATGTTATTAACAAATTCATCAAAAAATTAATTGGTCAACAAATTACCGGGCAACAAAACTTTTTTTTTTTTACGAAAATGATTCGTTTATTTTTCTGAATACGTATGCATTTGTTCAGATTTTTAAGTAATCGTTGATTTTTTATTTTTTTTATAGAACAAAAATCAACGATTACTTAATAATCTCCTGCTCATAACAACGAAATGGATTTTCATGAGCAACTTTTTTTCGATATCAATGACA
>JAPYZD010002344.1:0-16242 GCA_030522725.1 Ichneumoninae sp. B BG-2022a | reverse complement strand
TGCCCAATTTTGCCACCTTGTCCGATCCAAAAATGATTGGAAAATTTAGTTTTGCCCAAAAACCCCGTTTTGCCCCGTTGCCTCATTTTGCCCCGCTCTCCCCTACAGTGATTAATCGGTGAAAGCCGTCCGTCTTGCGTCGAAATTCCATTTTTTTCCCGCTCTCTAGTGCAGTTACCTTTCAATACCGCAAGCATTTCTCATGGTTCACATTACGAAGGTTTCTTTTTTCTTAATCTGGTATCAGCGATTCAGTAAACGGTGATCGGAGGCCAGCCAATGCGGAAGCTGCTGCACGCCGGTGGCGATGCCCGGGTCCATTACAGGTTCCTGGATAATAAAAATAGCTCCGATAGCCGCAAATCATATTTTTGTTTTACCTCGCTGACGTTGAATAGCCCTCGAGCAAACTTTTGATCTCCACCGGTCTCTCGAACGATATCGATCGATTGAGAAAATATTCACCCCGACGATGCTCCGTCCGGAGGTCGATGCTCGGGATCCTGGGTCACGCATTGTCCCGTACGTACCGACGCAACGTGCACACACATAACGCGATTCACTTCCCGTATCAGCCTCCGCACACGCTCGTAGTTCATACCAATTTACAAACGATTGAAGCGCTCGCTTTCAAGGCGCTCCTCGATCGCTTCCGAGCACCGCTCCCAACGTGAACAACGGACATGTGAAATCAAATTAGACAGCAAAGTCCGTTCCGCTGAGACGATTCAGAGGGTAAACATATACCGCACTGTGTTCCCTCGAAACTCACAATTTATCAGGCTCGTTGCGAACGAATTTACGTGGACCGTCAGAGACGAACCGATCGAGCGTCAGTCTTCGGCAATCCAATACGCCGGCGACGTGTTTGCGACGGGGCATCGGAAGCCCCCTTCCGTTTCAATATCTAATAGCTCTCGGGCAGGATACGATAAACTATACACATCAAACACCGAATGTCATACGATCTCGCTCGATCGGCCGATCGTTCCTCGTCGCGTTCTTGGGTTCCATAAACATTCGCGATTATCGATATTTTCGAGGATTTCCCGAGCCAAAGCCGCGACGGCAGATCTGGCTGCCCCGGGGGTGGCGCCCTTAAGAATTCAATTGTACGTAGAGCGAATCGATCGTTCAAACAGCGGCTGAGGTAATACTAGAACGGCTAGGGAGGGTTGGGTTCCGAAGTATTTCTCGAGTCCCTACGGTGATATAAGCGAAAAGCGGCATTGCAGACAGCAGCAATACGTCAGGCATAAAAGCGACGAGCCGTTATAAATCCCGATATATCAAGGGTACACGCCCTTTTTACCCCCCGCGATGTATGGCGTATAACCGGGCCCTTTCTAACTTCCGGTTCTGCCGGGTTTCGCGGCCGTGAAAGACCACTTGGCCGTGGCTCTACCGCTCCCTCTCTCTGTATATCCTCCCAGATGAGAACTGTGCGCTGGAACGTTTCTTTCACAAACGGCTCTTTCATCGCTCGTTCGAGCGTTATTCCGCCTCTCTGCGTTACGGCGTTTACCGCGTGAATGTGCACGGACACAGACGCAAACGGAACGAGCCGACGGCTGAAGACTTTCGCGGGATTCAACAGTTGTGATTGATTGGCCATTGAATGAGGAACGAGAATCGAGTCTCCCCGTCGTCGGCTCGTGTTCTCCGACTCGTGTATCAACCGCGCGGCACGAACGATCGAGGTCGCGTTACAGTCTTCGGCGGTGCGTCCTTCACTGTCGAGGATCACTTTTTTTTTGAGTCGTAACCATCGTTTGATATTCATCGGGTCGCTTTTGAGGATAATGGGTTTCTTCGATGCGAGTGCCTGGCACACTCCCTCGTCGTACTCTTCAGAAAATTAATATCACTGAAGTGTAATTAACTAATGAATCTTGAGGAACGGGTTTGGAGTACGAAGATGAGGTCCCACTTCGCGCGGGCCTCGGCTCTCCCGGTTGACGAATTTAACCCGGGGTTGACCTCCCCCTTTTCACTGAGTCGTGGCTTTGGTCCCGGACAAACGAGCGTCGCTCCCTCACACCGCGCGCCCCTTCGGGGGTTTTAGATTGATTCGTTCCTCGGGGATTCGTGAATAATCGTCGCGGTCCAAGGTTCCAGCTTTACCTGAGCCGTACATCCGTCGGACTCGGTCAATTCGCCGGAGAACCGGGCTGAGAGTTTCCGGCGCATAGACGGAGATTCACCCGGAAGAGGTTTTTTTCAGTATTTGCATTGTATCGCCCGTGGACCTCAGTGGGTTAGCGGACTGAGGAGGGGCGGGGAGGGTCGGCTTGGCTCCGAGTAAAATTAGTTAATGCAGGTAAAAAGCCTTCCGGCTTTTGATAAATCTCGAGTCCGAGAGCGACGTCGGTTCCGAAGCGTCCTCCTGGATATTACCTAAAACCAGTTACGCTATACGTTACAATGATAAGTTGTGATTTACCTCCTGCCAAGCCATCGCCACGGAGTGTGAGGCGCCCGTACCGCTCGCCCTATGCTAGCGAACTCAACAGGCAAATGCGCGATGGTAACGTCTCTCTCGGCCAGCATTAGCGGTCCTGCAGCTTAATCAACCGCTAACCATGACGCAGAACCCGGCGAGTTGGCCGATCTGGGGATTATTATTCAAGCTCTCACGAACGGGTTTCAACCCCCCCACGGCCGCGTCCCTCATGACTCGCGCGCGGCCACCGCGATTCAACGAACTTCCGTTGTCCGCGTTTGCGGAGGTTTTATGGTGACGCTGGTGCGATGGTACCGCGAGTTTAATTTTTTTTCAAAAAGGGGCGCACGATAACTCGTCGAGCCAACTCGTTTTCACTCGGTCCCGTATACCGTACGACCGAAGAGCGGCGCTTCCAGTTTTTCCTGCTCTGTTTCTCTTTCCCTCCCGCCGCCCCATCCGATCCGCACGGCGTCTCTCGTCACTTCTCGTTTATTGGCTTTTTTACCTTTCTATTATTCGTCGCTGGAGGATCCGTTGTTGCACGCTCGCCCGCTACCGGCACCGGTTTAAATTCGCATTGGGCTTTCGCCCGGATTTTGAACTCCGTGAGACATGCGAGAATCGGTATCGTGGATATAGGATTCGCTGCAATTCGCGGTACTTAACGGTGTACACGAGATATAGGGTAAACGTGGGGAATACGGCCCGGTTCATATATCATTGATTTACGTGTTAATCGAGGTGGGCCATATTCCCCACTTTTACCCTAAGCCACAACTCCACCGACGCTGGTTGAATTACAAGCGCCTAACATGCAGCTGCTTTCAAAGGAAATGCCGAAGGTGTATACATTAGTCGGATATTGTTCAACGCGAGTGCAATCGCAGGTACCCGAAGTGTTCGCAAAAGCACCTGTACGAGTTGTTTTTTCTTGCCGACACGGGAGCCCACATATGCTCAGCCAAATCTTCCCAAATAACGGATTGTTCATCCGCCAGGATGCTCCAGATATTCCATCACGCGTGGAAAGAATTCGCTTCTTTGCTTGTGAACCGAACAATGAAAGACCACGAGGAGATCATCGAGGTACGACCGCTATACTTCTCCGCTATTCCACCAACAGTCTCCTCCGCAGTCTCCCATTCCCGTGCTGTGAGCACAAGCAGCGATCCGGAAGGTGGACCAAGCATACAAGAAGTCTCAATGAAGAGGCACTAGCACCGCCAACTGCTACAGCCGATCCCGATGTTCTTGCACAGCCTGCTCCATTGCGATTCATTTATACGAGAGCTATGATTCCGCTCGAGGGGCGGTTGAGAACCACTGGCTCGGAGATGGAGCCGGTCTGGCGGGTGAAAAAGGGGGTTTACGAGAAATATTAAAAGGTATTCACCCGGCATGGGGAACGGCATGAAATTCAAATGGATGGATACGTTGATATTTACAAAGGCGGAAAGAAGAACCGCGGAAACAGAGAGAAAGTTAAGAGATATATAATAAAGGTAAAAAAAAAAAAAAACCAAGTGGAAGATGCAAAAGACGGGGCGATGCGAGAGGGCGAGAGCGAGGTGGCGAAGCAACCCCCGGGTGGTATACATCCTCGCATGCACGCGGAGGCAACTTGGACGGAATAATCGTGTCGTTTATAAGCTCCGGAGGTGCGTCGGTCGGTTCCGGGCGTGCATTAAGATGACGGATAAGGGTCGCGCGCCTTCGCGAACATCGCCGCCCGCACGCCGGAAGGCTTGAGGCGTCGAGATCCGTGAGATAGCGACACCTCTCTATAGCGTTTCGCTATGGCCTGTTTTGCCTCTTGCTCCTTTCCTTCGCCTTTTCCTCGTAATTTTCGTCGCTCTCCGGGAACTCGACGGGCACAGCGCCCTTGGATTCGCCGAGTGTCTCGCTCTCGCTGTCCTCATCGTCTCCGCGCGGCGAATGAGCGAGCCGCGGTCCTCTCGCGGTATACGAGGGTGATATTAACGGAGAGAGGACCGCCGGGTTCGCACGACTTCGTTACTACTCATGGATAATGGGTCGAGCAGGCCGACACACTTGGCTTTTCTACGTTTTACGAGGTAAGGCCTGCCACAATCCGGAAGCGAACCGGGCGACATCGTAGCCGACACACGGATGCAGCATCAACGATGTACTCGCGTCAGTGGGATAAACCGAGTACTGGAACGCGTTGTGCGGCCCCTGGGTTGAATTTTAATCGCCAACTTTATTGGGCGCACCGCCACGCAGCAACCGCAGGAGTGTCATACATCTTTATTCTCTTTAACTGCTCCAGCCGCCTATTTCGTCGTTATCGCCGTGTAATAATAGGCCTCGCATTCCTAATAGGAGAGCTCCGATAACGAAGCGGGGACCCCCGATCCGCCGTGCGCCCCGGGCCAGCATTCGGCCAGTGCCGCTTACGAGAGCGATACCGCGCAATTCCCTGGTAATTATTTGAGTTACGTGTGCCGGATGCTTTCCAGCTCGACCGACGAGTGCTGATCACTCCGATCGCGCGTGTCTGGAATAAAATGCAAAGGATCGTAAATGGGTTGCCTACACTCTCGGATGCGTTCCAGTCGGGACGAGTCGAGGCCTTCGTCGAGGAGAGTGCGCGAGGATCGAGACGCGTGACGAAAACCAATCGCCTTTACGACTCTATGAATAAACCTGCGATATTGTGTGCGCGAACTTCGTTTTTTTACGAGGTTATCGTCGTAAATTTTACGAGTTCGTGCTATGAAAAAAAAAATGAGAAGGAACTGCGTCATCGGGACGTCCGGGAACTATCGCCGTAGAGATTAATTGCCCATTACCGCGCGGATCCCTACGCCCTATCGTGAAATAACCGACACAATAGAAATATCTGAAAGCCCTGCGGGTGGTATGCACGACCGAGAAGATAACGCGAGTGAAAAATGTCTCCCTCGGAGAAGAGCCAAGTGGCGAAAGGATCAGCGCACTGAGAAAAAGGATGGTATTTCCTACTGTAACGAATAGTTCCCAGGGGGGAGGTCTATATAGAAAGTTAGTAATAGTAAATACTCAATTGATTAACCGACAGCGTTAGGTGCGCGGTCGGTGAGTGGCTTCGGCGGTCTCCCGAGTCAAGCTTTGCTTGCGTCCAGTACATGGATGGGTGATCGCTCAGCCCCACACCGGCTTGCACATCGAATGTTGAGTGGCAGGCCAATTTTTCTGAGTTCTTGATGTTAGAAACATCGAGGAATCAGAAAAATATAGGGCCGTCTGTACCGACACGGGTTTTCCGCAGTTTCCCCGTGTCCTCGGCAAATGCGATACAGTGTAGCTAAGGCGGCTGCGGACGCACTGGAAGTTAGGTAGTTTAGTGAAGTGCGGGTAGGCGGGTGATAGGGGGGAAAGGGACGGGTTACGTAAAAACCCGAGGAGGGTATACGATGGAACATACAAAAAATAAAAAAATGTTTAAAAACACTCAATTCATTAAACTATAATTATAGTTACAACTATAATTGTTGGTCATTGTCGTAACCGTAAAATGTAGACTTCCCCGCTGGAAACTATTTACTATGTAAGTTTTTCTCAGTGCATCTTTAATACAAGAGAATCTCTTCGAGATGTGCCATCTTCGATACATCAAGTTGCATCACAGAGTATCCTACGAACGGTACAAGAGCCATGAACGTTTTCCCAACGACCCTCATTTCTCGAGCGACTTCAAGTTCACGAGAGACACAATGAGTTCCTTATCGGGCTCATTTGGCAACCAACCGCTGCCACGTGACATTTTGTGGTTGACATTTCGCAATAAACAATCCCTCCCACTGCCTCGAACGACCTTCGGACACCCCCGATTCCGTCGTAACAACCCGGAACACATCGCACCCGCTTCGAGAACAGTGGAACGTTTTAATTGCCTTCGCGTTCCGTCGTTACAGAACGCGCTACCAAAACGCCGACCTCTCTGTAGGGCTAATTGCGTTTCAATTATTCAGTTATCGAATCGCGGGTCACGGCTCGCCGAGGTCGGCGACACTCCGCGATACACAATCACGAGGTAATACTTTGTCGAGGTCTCATAGTTTTCATTGGGTTCCGATCTGTCGCGAGTAAACCTAAGATTAGTCCGTTTCGAACGACAATGAGACGAAGAAGGGACGGGACGCGATGTCGTATGACAAATACATAATATCCCTGGATTCTCCGTAATCACACGCATTCACAAGGCACGACACACGACGCAATACGCCTTTGATATGCTCTATGTGCGCGTCCAGGGCTGCCCGGCTGTCCCGAAACTGCGTGTCGTCCGAACCATGGCAGCCTCCGCGAACTGCTTCAATTCCATGGGATTATCTATCGCACATCCCCCAGCAATGTCCTATTGACTGTATCGTCGGCAGTGTACGTTTGATACGGAATCGGGCAGCCATGGCTGGCGAGCCGTTGATGTCGGCGGCGTTATCAAATGCTGCAAATCATCAGTGATATCGATCCCGGTACATAGGTTATCTCAAGTGCCCCAACACCGTAAACGTGTTGATCCCCACTAATAATTATCGAGCGGTATCGCCTTCCAGCAATACCAGCGGGAAGGTTACATCCAGCAAGAGAACCCGGGCAGGATTTTGCGGTAACTAGAAACACGGCGCATCTCTGGCTTGTCGAACGCTAAACCGCCATAACCTTCTTTGGCCGACGTAACGCAGAAAACGTAACTTCGAGGCGAAAAATTAGTTTTAGAAACCAGAAGTGGCGTTTTTCCATGTAACGTAATTTCCGGTTGAAAAGCCAAATTTTTAAGTAATCGAGATACAGGTTGTCTGGGACTATCGATAAGAATACCAGCGGAGAACTCGAGAATGCTGACAGAAAGGATCCTCCTCTGACGTTACGTTATGGTCCGAAATGAGCGTGAGTGCCCCGTTCTCGTTGATGCTATTTGGCTAACGATAATTCAGCGGAGCAAGCTGGAGCAGAAGCGGAGAATCACGAGTGCAGGTAACGCGGGAGTTGCTCGTTGGTTCGTTTCCGGTTTGACGGTTACCGCTTCAGATACAGACGGTGGTTAACGTTTCGCTAACTTTATTTCAATGCAGACGGGATCGGGCGGGCGTGGAGAGGAAGAAAGCACGAGGATGAGAGTGATATGAAGTGGGAAGGCTGAAAGAGCGGCGGATGATGCGAACGGAGAGGAGAGAAAGTCTAGCGTTGGGCTAGCGGTGCTGCTCCGGCGCCGAAGGGTGCACTGAAATGAGGGGAAACCCTCTCGAGCTACGTTTTCCATCTGACCGTACAGTACACAAGGCGAACTCTGGTTCGTGTTCCTTTCCATCGTAAAACTTGACTCTACTATCCTTTCTAAATGTCATACCCACACTCGTGTGCTCGGGCCCGTTTCACCCTTCTCCGTTCGTTCTCCCATCATGAAACGCTCCTATGCCATTGCAATCGGTCCTCCACGATTCCCCGATACTTCCTGTTACCTCCCTTCTCCGTCCCACTCAACCCCCGGACACTCTCGTACTCTTTCGTGTACGAAAGTTAATCTCGCGAATCAAATTTAGCCAGACTCGGAAATACGATATACCTGCTGCTACGTGGGTAACATGAGGTGAAATGGAACCTTCGCTACTGTGTTCGCCCGAACAAACTCAATGGAGAGTTCCCTTACCCAAAAGAAAAAAAAAAAAACATGTAACGAAAAATTAAATTATTCCTTCTTGGCTCTTTTGAGGTGGCGTTATCTCCTGCATGATCATCTCTTACATCGCTGCTATCAGATCGTTTGAGGGGTTCGCGTAATTTATCTTTTCGACGTCAAACGCACCGCCGTATGGGCCCTTTCGGTTCAATGGAAGATGGCGCATGATTGCCCACTATTTTGAACAGCAACAAAGATACGGCTGCTATTACGCAGCGACTACGGGGCAGTCTGCATGTGTTATACTACCTGATTTGGCTCTCGTCTGTTGGTTCACCCTCCAGCTATCTCTGCACGTACCCTACCATGGTAGATGCAATTTGTGCAACGCTCGGAAACACGAGAAACACGTCGTGTTACGTGTATTCGGGTGCAGCTGCAATATTACACCGTATACTATTAGTGCATGCGCATATGTATGCTTATCGCTTATTCCGACCAGGAATACAATCATTTATCAAATATTATCGCGCGGTCTGGATTCTCGACAGGATTAAGAGGCGCGGTGGCATCTCGGTACAAGTGCATTGACATTCTCGACATCGACCCGACAAAACGCGACCATTGTCTTCTTGCTCGAAGGATCATGGTTTTCAACATCTCGCCAAAAACAGTATTTTACTCTTTCTCTGAAGATTGCATATGTGGTTGTAACAATGCAAGTATATATATTTGTTTGCGGGTTATCGCCTGCGACCAAAATTACGGCTGTCGCTATGGGGATACGGATAACATTGCACTGAGGAAATTGCAAGATAGTGTCTCCTAATATAAAGAATAGTTCCGAGGGCGAACGTCATGTTATTTTTATAATCTGCCTAATATTATTAATTTTATTCGTGATCTTTATTGTCACGATAAGAATGAATTTTCACAAACTGTAAAGAAGAAACTTCATGTATTTGGCACTAGAGATTGAGAAGTTTTGAATTTATTTTACTGCTTTTTGCGAAGATGATGACAGTTTTTGTACACCATTTATCATGCTTTTTTCTGGGATATATTCTTCTGTTATCCTGCTACGGACCAAAGTTCAACGAATCGGATATTCTAACTGGAAGAAGGGATGGCGCAAAAACTCTGAATTACTCATTGCGGCTGTAACTACACCGGAAAAAATTGATTTTAAGGGAGAGTGAGGCACAATTATCAAAAAATACTACATTGCCGAAATCTGACAATCTACTCACGTCGGTTTTCAGGGATAGATCAGAGTCGGGATCGATGAACCAGCCCGATGGAAATAATTCTTGTTCTTCTCCCATCCGTACACAATCCACTGCGCTTCATCTTCCTTCGCGCGACCCAGAAACTTCTCGGCAACCTTCGCCGATTGTGACATTAATTTCCCTGAATGTTAGGAACAAGCCAAAGCTATAACTCACCGGCATACTCAGCGACGACGGCTCAAGCTGAAGGTTTTCTAGGCCTTGCCCATAACCAACTGCAGGTCAACACGTCTGGAACTCTATGCGATCAGCGCTCGAGGCGTGTTTGAGGAATATACTCGTTTCCCGCAAAGTTATAGCGCTGGAACACTCAGAACGGACGGCTGTTAATCTCTTTTGCCGTTATAGCCCACTCCTGGGTCCTGTCAATATTTATTATCTTTCGAGTCAACGAGGTGCGCCGCTCGCGTCTTGCTTCCCATCCAGTACTGCGCCGCTGCTGTAGTTGCATTATTGTATATGTGAACGGTGAACGAGTTACGTACTTCCGCATGTTCCCGCGGTACCTCAAGTCAACAGCTATAACATCTCTCTCTCCACATATATATGTACCTATCGCGATAGCTTATATCTCTCTTCCTCGAGCCGATAATCCGATGCAAACTCCGCTGTTCAACCCGTCAGTAAATCCACGACGTACAGCAGGATGAAAGGGGGTTTCGTTCTGGTCACGATTAACTTATCGTACGTACAATAACCCTATCGAGCCGGCGGAGTTGGTGGTGATTGCAGCCTTGACTACAGAGCCCCGAGCCTCGTTTCTCTCGACTGTGCAAAAACTTGGTGAAACTTTTCGCCGGGCTTCCACGGTTGCGGGCGCTCCAGACTTCTACCTCCTCTCCATCGTGAAAGGCTGGAAATCCTCTTCCACCTTGTTAACCGAGCTATACCGGTAAACTGTAATATCCTGCTATATCTATATTACAACACCCCCAGCTCGCTTCCGAATAAGATGACGCCAATTTTATTCTCCGGGCCGGTGTGCGAGTGTCTGTGTATATACGGATGTGCGCGGAGCGTCGAGTGCGTCGTGACTGACGTAAGCAAAAATGGTGAAAAATGCACACGGGGGAATAAAGCGACGTAGTCTCGACGATAAGAGTACAGGGGGTTCTTCTTTCTCGCCCATTCGCTGAATAACTATGGAAGAAAATAAAGATTCCTGGGAGAAATAGAGTCGATCAGACTGTGACGACGCAACTCCCGGGTCGGAGATTTTCTCGTATTCTTGTTCTCTCTCCTTTTCCGTTCCCACTTCAAAAGCCTGCTGTAAATTATCCCGGATGAATTCTCGCTCCGCCGGAGGCGGCGTGGGGCAGCGGTAACGTCCTTTGCCCTCTCGACGGCTCGCCCGCGCTCTCCGTTGCACACCGACAGTCGTAAATAGTTGGTTATCATACTTGGCGGAAGCACGGCGGGGCATTACCTACATTCATCTGCAAGGACGAGAGCCGAGAGGGCCGAGCACACGGGAGGAGAGAAGGCGAACGGACTAGACACAGAGTTGCATCGGACAGACTCTCGCACACACTCGCATATGCACATCCACACACTGGATCAAGCCACCCGTGAGCGGTGGAGTTCCATTCATTGGAGTGGATATCAAATGCAATAGTTCATAGGGGTGCTTCCGACTAGGCGGTCAACCAGTCCTCGAACTTCCACCCCGCATCTAATCCCACGACCCTCTCTCGGTGCGATTCCCGGTTCGCGCGCGGGGGGGGGGGGCGAACGGCCCGAGCCGTCCCAACCGCCGCCCCCCCGTCGGTCGCGCTCTCTCCAACAGATTTACAGACCAGAGGCTCGATATCACTGATCCCACGAACGGTTCACGGCTGCGTACCGAGACCTTTCTCGGCCCCGTCCCGACCGGTAGTTTCGTAACTTCATAAGTTTCCACTGGGATTTAGAAAGTCGGCCGGGTACCTCTTAACCCCCGTTGGTAATCTCCTAACAGCTTTTTTTTTTGCACCTGAAACCGCTTTTTTTGTATCGGTTGCATGTAGTACATGAGATCAAGAGTGTTTCGCCATTGTCGCTTAGTATAGGATAGGGAAGAGCCGATGTGCAAGTTTTTTTAAAGTGGATTGTTCCGTTCCCGTTCCAAAAAGTTGATAGGGGAGAGCGGGAAAAAAATGGGATAGTGGGGCAAGACGGGATAGAGAGGGCAAAACGCAATTTTGCAATAATTTTTGGATGCCCTACTTTGTCCCAACGATACATCCGGATTTTCAACCACGTTTTACCCCCCGGGCCACCATCGTCGCCATCCAAAAGTTATTGGAAAATTGAATTTCGTCTCGTTATCCCGTTTTGCCCCGCTGTGCCATCTTGCCCCGCTCTCCCCTGCACTATGCACCACGAGATTAATTTTTTCATTACATCAAATCCTACGTTTTCGGTATTGCCGTCCTGTTCATGCATTCATATGTCCGCATGAAAATTTTATGCGAACAAAACTGGGCGCCCGGAATTTTTTCATTATTTTTTTGCACGGCGGATTTGGTCGCAAATCGCAACTGGACAGTCCCAGAGCACACCCTGCCCCACTCTCGTTCACGTACGAGTGATTGAGAATTAACGTAATGGCATCGCTACGAGAAAAATACTTTTCACATCCAGTACGTCCCGTGAAAGGTTCCCGCTGCTCTAAACGCACTCGAAAATAATCTCGGACCCGCCCAAAGTTCGTGCCGTCGAAACGTCCTCTTTCACGGTGATGGTATTTTTGATTCGGGTGATGCGCCTTTGGATTTTTTTTCTCTCGGATCGACGTACCGACCGCGAATCCGCGTTTCAGCAGCGAACGAACGGACGGAGAGGAGTAAACATGTTTTTGCCCAGATGGAAAAATACTAACGACAACTCGTATCATTTCTTTTGAGATCCGCTCGTCGAACCGATCGAGCGAATAACCGTCGTGGATAAAACCATCTCGTCTCCTCTGGCACGTTCCTTTGAAATTCCCCTTTGCGACTCCCGGATATAGCTGCAGAAACGATCCTACATCGGTCGCCTCCCGCTTTCATATTTTTTATGCTCTCAACCTGGAAGCTCCACCTTTACCTGACCGTGATAAAAAAATATACATATATATATTTTTGCTTCACAGGTAGCGTGGCTGAGAGTCGACACTCAGACGATCCTCACGATCGCGAGTCACGTGATCACGAAGAATCATCGCATAGCCGTGACCCACAGCGATCATCGCACGTGGTACCTTCACATAAGGGAGGTCAGAGAGACGGATCGTGGATGGTACATGTGTCAAATCAATACCGACCCCATGAAGAGTCAGACCGGATATCTCGACGTTGTCGGTGAGTTCATAATTCATTTATTCATCATCCATTAACCGTAGTTCGTCACGCTTCGAGCGGCCGTGTTCGTCGCTCCGCTCTCCTCTGTAACGCTCGAAGACGTCCATATTTTAGGTTCAATCGCAGTGAAGTGGAAAAGCCAGAAACGCTTCAACGCGACACACTATTATTTCAGAAGTCATGACACGGTACAACGAAACGTGCAATGAAAAACCTGTGAAAATGCGGATCTACGGATCTACCGGTGACGTGACTGGGGTTAAACTCTAAAGGGTTGAATTCCGAAGTAATCTCGGCTGTTTCAATGGACTGGACGCATAAAGATATACGACGCTGTTTAACACCCTCTTCGTAACTGTATTATTAACTCGGTCGTTATGCGGTCGCGGCGAACTTATCCCGAGAGCAGTGAGTCATAAAATGATTTAAAAAAATAAAAATAAACCCGCAGCGTTATAATATTGCGGCCGGGCGCTATAGTTTCGTGCGCAATAGGCGAGCAGCTAGGGAGGGTGTATAGTTGATAAAGTTGGCTATATCCGAAGGCTCGATCGGGCGTGCGGGCTGAGGTGAATTCAACAAAGGTGGCACAGCCAAGTAACTCGTGGTGATTTCACGAGGGAGACCGAAGTCTCCTGTAAGTATACCGGTACACAGAGAATTGCTCCGGAGAATTGGTGCACGGTAGCGATTCGGCTTTATAGTGGAGATATAGAGAGTGCGGTCGGTACCCGATTCTCCTACTGCTGTTGGTGGTACGCGCGAGTTCGGATATATATATATATATATATATATATATATATATGCGTTATATATATGTTATATATATATGGACATATAATATATATACACCTGCTACAGAACTCACCGGGATTAAATTGCTACAAATCGGATACAAGGGTCATCTCCTGCATCCAGCACGGAATACCAATTTGATTTAGTCCGCCGAGGGACACTGTCTCGTGAAAGTCAAATATTAACACGTACACGGAGCAACGGTCGTGGGATATATGACGCTTTCTCGCAGATTTACTTTCGTCCTGCCGTTGCTATGACGAGGACGGAGTCCCAGATTGGTTGTTCCCGTGTCGAATACGCGTAGCTACAACTTCTTGCTTGTCAATTCACTCGCGAAACGATGAATCTATCCATTGTCCTGAATCACAAAAGTCACTCTAATTAAAAAAATATCTATATAGAGTAGAGCGAGGAAAAATGGGGCAACGGCGCAAAACGGGGTTTTTGGGTAAAACGATATTTTCCAATAATGTTTGGATGCCGGAATTCGCCCTATCGGATACATCAGGCTTTTCTGCCCAGTTTTTCCACCTTGTCCGATCCAAGAATTATTGGAAAATTTAGTTTCGCCCAAATACCCCGTTTTGCCCCGTTGCCCCATTTTGCCCCGCTCTCCCCTACAATAAGATTAGTCGGGCAGAGTGAAGCAAAATGGATCCCCATTAGAGACGAGGACTGCTCCTTTATCTATCCACCGAAATAATGACTAAAAATGGTCCGTTTTGCCCCGTAGTCATTTAAGACCACGGTAAAAAAGAAATTGTCCGAAGTGGCGATGCCGAAGGGGCATAAACTCTCTCAGCGTCGAAGATAGCAGGTTAGGTTTCATCCAAAGCCCGTATAAATGGGCGAAGCTAATTTTCGTGAACAAACATCCCGCCAGATCGCTTCGGCACTGAAGACAATTTTCGGTCGTTTGACGAATCCCAATCAGTCCGCCAGCTACATAGGCACACGTGTCTGTCCGTGGAGCCGGGGCAGCGTAGGGACGGATCGACGAGAAATCGAAATAGCGAGAAAGGTGGTACGGACCGAGAGTGGGTTGTCGGTGGAGCCCAGGCGGGTATGGGATTACCGGCGACAAAGACTCGTTTGGGTATATACGTGAGCGCGGGATACATCAGGCAGAACCGCTGGCGCGGCGCGCGGTAGATCGACATTTCGTGTATCCGGCGAATGAGGCGACGCGATCCCGGGGTGACTACCAGCAGCGTACTCTCTGTCGGGCCCACCACCCCCCCCAAACGTTGACCCGTGTACTCAACCCTCCGTCGTATGTACCGTGGTGTCTGGGCATTTGCCGCGGGAATCGAACTATTTCGATTTCCCGAACCCAGGAGATCGTGTGTCCTACCAGAGTGATCCATTGTTTCACACAGATATATATACACCCGGGGGTAAATCCATCCCGTGACGCTTGTGTCGTGTACCGGATGGTGTAGTATATCTGCGAAGGCTGGTCAGTTTCGGACGCGAGCTTGATTCGAGTGCCTCGCTCGCCGCGAACTTTTCACGTGGACGGGGCTCTTCGCGTTCTCCGTCTCTCCGCGGCGGCCTGGCCGGCGAAAGGGTTGTCGGAGAGGAATGGCCCGACGAGGATGGAGTACAAATGGGGAGGTCGAAAAAGGCTGAAAGGAGTCCGGCTAGCCGGGGCGTAGGGCAGCGCCTCTTCGGTGTCGGTAGGAGAAAAAGACGGATAGCGAGGATCCGACCACCGAGGGAGAGACGCCCGGCACAAGCGAGCGAGCGGAAGAACGTACGAGGCTGAGTCGGAATCGGCGAGGAGAGAAAGTACCCTTTCTCTCTGCGGTGTGTGTTGCGAGGAAGGACGCCGGCCGCGGGGCGGAGGCAGCGGCGGATAACAAGATAGCAGCGGACCGTGAGGAGAAATATCTTCTGAGAAAATTGTCCACCCCCCTCGTCACGCTGAGAGCGCGGAGGGCGCGCGGGACGTCCGAGAAGAAAAAGCTCGCTTCACTCGTTATCCGCCGACGTGCGGAGAAGTGGTGGCCTTTCCACTGCAAATACCGGCGAACGAGCCTCGGATGGTGGGTCGGAGGCGGGTAAGGTAGGAGAAAGAAAGTGCGCTGAGGAGTACCTCGTGTGTACACGGGAATAACAGCCCGCGATGCTGGGAGGATGCCGAGGATAAGGAGTAAAAAGGAGTTGTACGGTTTAAAGGCAATACAGTGTATAGCTTCGGTGGTTCACTCGTTAAGAACGTATCGGGAGACACCCGTGGCGAGCCGCTTTGAACACCGCGGAATTTTTCTGTTCGCGGGTTTGCTGGGATCTTCAGCGAGGGTATGGAAATTTTGCCACGAAGCGATTCCGGATGCGAACGCACTGTGGAAGACGGATGTCTCGATGCGTCTGTGCAAAATTGCGTAAATGTGGCGGCGGTATCGCGAGAGATCTGTTGCACCCAGGAAAATAATTTATTTGCGCGGCCACCGTTTATTTAGTTTAAGTAAAATATTTATTTGATTTAAATAAATATTTATTTCATTTAAGAAAGGAGTCTCGCTGCGCGCTGACTTCGCATAAGTTCAACAACAATAAGAGAAAATTGCAAGTACTTCTTGATGGTGTAAAAATCTGAAAAAAATCATGTGTACTAAAGGTATACATGATATACGCGAATTTTTAAGTAATCGTTGATTTTTATTCTATAAAAAAAAATCAACGATTACTTAAAAATCTGAAAAAATTCATACGTATTCAGAAAAATAAACGAATCATTTTCATTAAAAAAAAAGTTTTGTT
>JAPYZD010002343.1:0-16242 GCA_030522725.1 Ichneumoninae sp. B BG-2022a | reverse complement strand
AGGAGAAAAGGGAGACCACAAAGGAGACCACAAAGAAGAAGGAGAAAAGGGAGACCACAAAGGAGACCACAAAGAAGAAGGAGAAAAGGGAGACCACAACGAAGACCACAAAGGAGAAGAAAGAATAGACGGAGGAAGGGGTAAAGGAATGGGAGGTGGCTATCGTAGACACTCATGGGGCAGCCATTATTAAGCTTCAGGGAACGCTGCGGAAAAAAATTAAGAGGAAGCTCGTCGAACGAACGAACATTCCGGATCGACTTTTCAATAATTAATCAGTTAGTTCCGATTTTACTGTAATGATACTTAAATCTAAGGCACCGGTGCGGTGGTTTAGTGGTTAGCCTCTAGACCTAAGCATCGGGAGGTCGACGGTTCGATTCTCTGTTTCGAAGTTTACCCGGGAATAAAAATATGGGCGGGACGAAGCTCCAGATATATACATCGGTCACTCGCACTTAGTAACTCTAAGTGTGAGTGTCGGATGTGTATAGCTGTAGCCTATGTGTAATACATCATTGGTGAAGCGCGACGAAGCTCCGATGCCCGAAAACGAACCTGAGACCGGCTGTATTGGCATAGGTTTTCCGCAATTTTCCTATGCTCATGGCAGGAGTGTCATGGCAAATGCGATACAGGGGGAAAAGTCGGGTGCGGCCGCAAGCAAGGACTGGCTACTAGCCCGGGACAAACCTGCCCGGCGAAATGCCTGAAGACGCAAAACAAATGTAGTTAAAATACAAATTGAATCTAAGATGTATCGAACAAATATACTCATTTTATGAATTAATAGCAACAACTTACTCACTTTGCTCGCTCCGCCTTCATTTCCGTTCACGTCTAACATCCTGTTACTTCATTTCCGGTTTGAAAACCATGCTCTTAAAGAGAAAGTGAAGTCGTACGAGAAAATGTCATTTCCGGTTTTTAAATCTCAGTTTTCGACGGCAAGCGACTTTTTTCCGTTCAATGTCACTTCCGGCCAAAAAGCGAAATTTTAAAACCGGAAGTGACGTTGTCCCGTATCATGTCACTTCCTGTCAAAAAAAAAAAATTCAATCCAAAAGTTACCATTTTATTTGATTTTCATACCATTTTTTAGCATTTGCACTTTACCTTTTCGGGAATCAGATTTTTGGTCTCGAGGAAAAAAAAATTGATTATTTATTATGGAAATAAAGTGAAACGGATGACTCTTCACAATTACCATAGGAACATATTCTTCCAGTCGTCTTCTAGCTTCACCTACAATTTCGCGATACGTTTTGACACAACTGTCGCGAGGAGCTTGTTGCGATACAGATACGTACTTTCAATTCCGTGAGTAATTTCCGGAAGCCAATTTCAATTATATTTTCATATTGTATATAAATTAAACTTGAATATAAATTCTCTAGAATCGCCATTAGAAAAATCGACCCTCGCACCATTGAGGCTGCGAGCGAAGCTTCCGCTCCTCCTTGCCGGCCCGTGGCCACTTCTCGCGCCCTCTGCGACCCTAGCATTTTCCTCGGGTTTCCTTTGTTCGTGGGATTATCATTATCCAATTGCCGTGTCGCCGCCCTGCTGGGCGGGCAACCGCCTCGAATTAACTCAAGCATTAGTGAGTCACAAAAGAGCAAACGCTTGAACGGCCCATTACGAAAGAAAGAGGGATTATCGAGAGGGTAAGCAGGCGGACAGGGTAGCAGAAACGATGCTCGTCGCGTTCATTGTCTCCTTGCCCGCACGAACGTTCGCTGTCCAAGCTCCGAACAAAGTCAATATTTTAACGCTGAGTCATCGACACCTAAATTGCATACATATAAATATTCGATGTATCACAAAAATTGTAATTTTTATTTAACTTTTAAAAATCGTTGACATTATTTTCATGAATTAAAACATGAAAATTACTTGCTGTTGTACTTTGCTGAAAATGGATTTGCAATAATGCAAATGCCAAGATTCGATTGTCTAAATTAATGCTGCATTATTGTTGCGGATAATCTCTCCGGAGATTATCCAATTCTCATTTCAACGCTCATCGAATTCGATCGTCATCAATGATCAACAACGTAAAACAAGTAAATCCTTCCGCAATTCATTCGGAGCAACGCTCAAGTAGTTCCTGTAATTTTTTTATCATAAAAAAATTAACAGTATTCATTCAAATTAACCCAATGTACTCCTCACCTTGTTTATCAGCCTCTTCTCAGTCAACATTGCACCATTGCATAAACGTGCCCGAATCCCGCGAGCCTCGCTATTTCCCCAATTTCACCGTGAAAAATTAGATCTTTCCACTTTGCATCCGGAGCAACGTGCATGCAGTTCCTGTAATTTTTTTATCATAAAAAAATGAACATGATTAATTTAAATTAACCCGATGTACTCCTCACCTTGTTTATCAGCTTCTTCTCAGTCAACATTGCAACATTGCATATACGCGCCCCAATTTCACCGTAAAACAATTAAATCTTTCCGCATTTCATCCGGAGCAACGTGCAAGCAGGTCCTGTAATTTTTTTACGATAAAAAATTAACATAATTAATTTAAATTAATCCGATGTCATCCTCACTTTGTTTGTCAGCCTCGTTTCAAACAACAATGCTCCGCCGCATATACGCGCCTCAATCCCGCTCGCCCATTTGGCCGTCCGGCCTCCGAATCCTCGGACGGAGAGATAAACGACAAAAACTTTACCCTGACGTGGCTCGCTATCAGGGAGTCATATAGCCCGTAGGCGTGTCATTGATCTGTCTCTTTCCGCGCTTCGGTCCTCCTCTTCTCGCCCGATGACCGCCCCGAAAGCTGCGCCACGCCGTTGTTCCGATCAGGTGAAATCCTTCCGGCCGTTTTCAATCAATCGGCTCCTTCCGGCGCTATCAGAGGAGCATGAGTCGCGCGGGAAAACCGAACTTTCCTATCGCTTTCTCTGCACCTCCGTTCGTGGGCATGGGCGTGCGGACGTGAAAAAGGTGCGTCGATCGACGTGCCTACACGAGCCGCCTCACACAAACGCCCATACATATACACTACACACATATATGCATACACACATGTACACGCATGTACATATGTAAAAAAAATATGTGCCGAGAATCGAAGAATTTTTCACCGACTGAATCGTCGACTGTCGGAAAGCTTCGAATGTGATTTCGCAAAACGCTATCCATTAATATCTAACGTAGCGAACCCTCAGTAGCTGACAAGACGGAATTCACATATGAGAATAGAAATCCATCGGTGCCGCGTCGAGTGGACGCAGAGACTTACTTGTTCAAGTGCTTCGAGCCACACATCGGCACGAGGAGTCCATAAGGGGCGAGAAGGTATTCTAATATCGGTGTGCTCTCGTGGTCGTTTGGGGTGCCGTCGGATCTCGAAAGCCCCGATTTGAGGGCTCGATCCCCTGAGGCCATGCACGCTGGCGCCGGCGGAGAATCAGACCGGATGCCCGGAATCCCCGATCGTCGGCATTCCGTGCGCCAACCGGCCGAGCGGCGACTTTCGTTGATTCTGCGATATCCCGTCGCTGTCAGTCCGACACACGAGTGTCCAACAACGTGTCAGATCGATGGCGTCATAACACGAGCGCCTAACAGGCGAGAAGCCCTTCGAGGAGGTGGCGGAACGGGAAAGCCGCGGCGAGGAGGTCGCGTTGGAACACCAAAATCCGCCGTCGCCTTCGTATGTACTTCGCGTACATACCGAAGGTACATACGCGCATACACACATATGGGCGAAGAGCGTCGGAGAAGTTGCCACGAGAGTGGGGGAAGGTTGCGAACGGAACAGGAGACGAAGACGGAGTGGAAAGACGACCGAACGAGGCGCGCGTTGGGTACGTCGGGAAGGTTGGCGAAGGAACGCCCGGTCGTCGTTGGCGATGCTGCGGTTCCCAATCGAGCCGATAATTCAAAGGGCTATCGGGAGTCTATTGGTTCGATCTCCGGTTCCCAGGCTAGCAGGAGGAAGCGGCAGGTCGTACGAAAATTGGTTGTCGGTGTTGGTGACGAGGCGACCTGCGGCAGGGGCGACCGGGACCCTTCGCGCGCCGCCCGGCCCTTCGGCGCTTTTCGACCCTCGACAGGGCTCACCGAACCTTCACCCCCCTTCGGCGCGCCGTACGCCGAGCGGAGTCTGCGGTGTTACCATGGGGTCGTCTGCCCCGTCGACGCTGGGGAGTTCGTGCACGAACGACTGCGGAGGATGGACCATCGCAGCCTCCCTCGCCCAGCGCGAAGAACTGTCCGACGGGGCTCGTCTTTCGGGCATCGGCGCCCGGAACGCCTGCGACCCACGATGGTGGGCGTGTAGCTGTGGGTTGTCCGACTCCGCAGCGAGGCTCGTTTGGATCCCCGACGACCCGAGCCGAATGTGCCGCAAGCTCCAGTAGAAAAACACCGCGCGATACAACGCCCTCCCCCCTCCGTCCCGCTCTCCCCCGGTGGAAATAATTTAATCCCGGATCCGCCGGCAAAGGGTTGAATAAAATATATTCACATATTCGAAACAGGAGTGCATCCTGGGGGAGAAGGTCGTGCCGCGGCGGCGCGACGGTGGCGACCGGGTCCATCCGGCGGGACGGCGCTCGCTCTCAACTCCGCTCGAGCCAACGAACGAACGAACGGGCGCTGGATCGAGGCAGAAGAGGAGAACGACGGAGGAGCTACCCGGCGCTGTCGCCGCGGGCGACCCGCGGACCGGCGACCGCGAGCGATACTGCCGGGACTCTCATGCTCCTCTGATTCGTCGTCCCGCTCTTCGGAAACTGTCGATTCCCGACGGGCAAGGCGTCGGCTCCTCAAACGAACGTGCTCGTCGGTGGTCCGGGTCGTCGCCGCGGCGTCGGCGAGGACTGGGTCGGAGCGGACGGGCAGGTGGAGTCGCTGTCGGACCATGCGGTTGGGTGCGGCGAGCAAATTTCAATAAAAAAGATTGAAATTTTCATAGCGCTTACTCATAAAGTTGAAAATTGAAATTTTCATAGCGCTTCCTCATAAAGTTGAAAATTTAAATTTTCATAGCGCTTCCTCATAAAAGTTAAAAATTGAAATTTTCATATCGCTTCCTCATAAGAGATGAAAATTGAAATTTTCATAGCGTTTCCTCATAAAAGCTGAAAATTGAAATTTTCATATCGCTTCCTCATTAAAGCTGAAAATTGAAATTTTCATATCGCTTCCTCAAAAGGTTCCTTTACCTGCGAAGCTTCTTCCATGAGGAAGCGTTGTCTGTATTTTTGGCTTCCTCATAGATGAAGCTTCGCGAATAAAGGAATCTGACACTTATTTTACTCGGAGATGAATATTTGATACGGAAAAAATGCATATTAAAAAAAAAATCATGAAATTCAGAAAATTCAAAATGACATAAAATTCAAACGGTTCGATCGATTCTCTTGAAATTTTAATGAGATCGTCGAGTGATCATAGTCCGTCTGTTTTTAGCCCGATAGCTGAAAAATCGTGAGCGCTAGAGCGTGAACAGACATTTCTGAAGAAATTAAGAATGGCTTACAAAAAAAACAACTGAACATTTTTTAATGAAATTTTGACCAAACATTGATTATTGATCACACATGATGTGTGTCAGATTCCAGTTTGATTGGTCAAAGCGTTCTCGAGTTATAGCGGTTTGAATTTTTCACATCTATTTCACACACACACAAACACACACACATACGTCCGGACATTTTTTTTAAATGTGACTTTTCCACGTTTTGGAACATTTTGAACATGTTTTCATTAAAACCTCGAATTTGCTTTTTTTACCAAAACAAAGCTTTCTCTACGAGGAAGCAAAAACAGTCCGTTTTGGCCGTCTTCTATCGCCAATATCGGAACACACGTACGTGGGGAACGTTCGGTTGTCGTGACGCGCGTTACCATTGACCCTCGTTGCATCTGACCCCGCTATTCTTCAGCGACCGTGATTCCGCGGCGGTGTCGGCGGAATTCCGCGTTCGTTGAACTCGTCGACCCGTTCGTGAACCCAACCTTCCCGAGCCAAAGGTTTCCACGTCGAGATTCCACCCACGTTTTTTTATCAGGACAGCATCCCCGTGCAGGGAGGCCCTTCGAGGAATCGCAGGCGGGCAACGGCTTCCTCGTCGGCGCGGACGACGACGGGTTCAACGACCGCGGAGTCGCTGGCTCTTCGGATTGGCCGCCACTGGCCGGGTACTGCATTCGATGCACCGGCACCTCCGGAGATTCTCTTTCCCGTCCGTTCTCGTGCATCGACGCCACGCAGGGACTCGTGCCCGAGTACTTACACGTACTAGGATAACATCCGTCCGGCAAAAGGCTTTGTAATTCCGTACTGCAAGTGTAACAACGCGTACGCGTACATGCAGCCCTCGGAGCAGCAAGTACTCGGCGAACTTGGCTCGGTGTCTTCGTCACGGTCACGCACACGCGGCCCAACACGTATGACGACCCGACTAATCGGTGCAAGCAGTGATGTAAAGCCGTAACGTCACCGTCACATGACCGTCATGTGACCGTCACGTGACCGTCACATGACGAACGCTAAATTGACGAAAATGACCGAGACCCGGCGATCGCCATACATCTACAAATTTTGTGACGAAAAAAATGACCGAAAAAATCATGACGTCATTTTACATCTATACAAACGTTCACGTCACGCTGGTCATGTCACACGACGTGAGTAAAAATTACGGTCATCGTGCATTCGAAAATTTTATTACGGTAAAAATGACCGAAAAAGTCATGACCGTGATTTTACATCTAAGTAGATGAACGCCCCCATTTTACCACTGAGCAAGACGCTTGTCATTTGCTTGTCACGTCATATGACGAACGCTAAATTGACGATCATGACCGAGACCCGGCGATCGCCATACATCTACAAATTTTGTGACGAAAAAAATGACCCAAAAAAATCATGTCCGTCATTTTACATCTATATAGACGTTTACGTCACGCTGGTCATGTCACACGACGTGAGTAAAAATTACGGTCATTGTGCATTCGAAAATTTTATTACGGTAAAAATGACCGAAAAAGTCATGACCGTCATTTTACATCTAAGTAGATGAACCCCGCCATTTTACCACTGAGCAAGACGCTTGTCATTTACTTGTCACGTCACATGACTTCTGATGAAATGACGGTCATTTTCACATAAAAAATTGTCGGAAATGAAAATGCCGTCACGTGACGGTTACATGACTTGTCACTGACGAAAGTATAAAATGACATGACCTGTCACTGACGCAAGTATAAAATATCACCCAGTGATATTTTACATCACTGGGTGCCAGGAGAATAGCCGACCAAGTAGATAAACATAGACGAGCCGATCGACGAGTCGAGATCGGTCGGCATATTTTCGACGGAACTATGACTTAGCGACGGAGCGATCGTTTGACAAAAAAATAGAAAAGTGTTTTTTGCGATTTTTCACCATCAGGTCATCGACCCCACCGAGCGGGACGGCGTGGTCCATGAAGGAAAGGGTTCAAGGGCCTCGAGCTTATTCGGCCTCGAGTGCGTCCACCTCCTCGTCCCTCATGCGGGCCTGACGGTTGTCACCCGTGGTGTAATTAATATTCATGCGTACACAGCGGGTGACGCGACCAAGATATCCCATCGGGCCGGTGTGCACTTGCACGTCGCACGGACGACGCTGAGTCCTCAGCTCAGTTCCCAGTGTGCCAACGTCACCCTGAACTAGTTCCCGGCTCGCCGAGCCTCGCGGTAGGGTTATCGGACTCCCCGCCGACGGTGGATCGCACTCGTCGGGACGGTCCGTCCCGGTGCACCGGGAAGGGAGCCGTTCTTGAACCTGTCCAGGGCACGCCGCTACCAGGAGCCCAGAAGGCGCAGGACAACGATTGTTGGATGACATACAAAAGTGGTAGGAAAGCATAAATTTGGCCCCGACCATCGCCGGCCGGAAAGACCCGACGCTTCACTCGTCCCGTCATAGCCCGCGACTATCGCACAGTAGAAGGAGGTGCAAACCGCCCTACGCTGGCTACCAGGACCGGAACCTAGGGGAGACCGGGGACAAAAGTAACACCGGTCAATTGTAACATACCCAGAAAAAAAATTTATTTGACGACCACCGTTTATTAAGATTAAGTAAAATATTTATTTGATTTAAATAAATATTTATTTCATTTAAGTAACTATTTACTTAATTAAAATAAATATTTATTTGAATCAAATAAATATTTTACTCAATCTTAATAAATGGTGGCCGTCAAATAAATTTTTTGTCAAGCGGCTGCGCAATGTGAGCAACATTATAAATATCAAATGAAACCACCCTACGCTGATTACCAGGACTGGAACCTAGGGGAGACCGAGGACAAAAGTAACGCCGATCAATTGTAATACACCCAGAAAAAAAGTTTATTTCACGGGCACCGTTTATTAAGATTAAGTAAAATATTTATTTGATTTAAATAAATATTTATTTAAATCAAATGAATACTTTACTCAATCTTAATAAATGGTGGCCGACAAATAAATTTTTTGACAAGTGGCTGCGCAATGTGAGCAACATTATAAACATCACCTTATGAGGTAATGTTTGTAACATTATAAACATCACCTTATGAGGTGATGTTTGTAATGTCGCTCACTTGATATCCGATGCGTCCGATCATGTGCAGCCGCTTGTTACAATCGACTAGTGTTACTTTTGTCCCCGGTCTCCCCCACTCGGTTCGGCAAAAACCTGCCAGGTTGTAAATGGAAACGCGGATGACGGCGCGTATGTGTTCGGGGTGAACGTTGCGGGTTTCTGGGTAGCTAATACGCACATTCCGGGCCTTCTCGACGATACAATAGTAAACAAGTGCAACAGGGGTGCATGCAAGCTGGGGAGGTCGTTGGCCCCGGACGGCTCGCGGAATTGGGGTGCGAAAAAGGGGGTGGCGCACGCCGCGCGCCGAGCGAGTTCAACTCCCAGCCCAGGGGGCGTTTCGACGCTGGCGCTTAATGGCTTAAAATCGCGAGGGCGATCCGCTGTCCCGAGCCACGGAGAGGCTGCAGCATCGCACGGTTCCCACCGTCCGGAAACGTTACGGCACAACACCCTCCCTACACCGTCCTCCCCCCTGCGGTGGGGTTGATCCCAGATGCTGAACTCTTCAATTGATGCTGTTTTTGAAAATATCGATGGAAAAGCGGGAGCTTCTGTGAAAATTTATTTTGAACTTTCATTTTTTCATATTTTTTTGTACTTTTTTTACAAATGTTTTTTTTCATTGATGGAGACAGTGGGGGAGTTTGATCCCAGATGCTGCACTCTTCGATTGATGCTGTTGTCGAAAATGTCGATGGAAAAGCGGGAGCTTCTGTGAAAATTTATATTTTATCATTAATTATTTCAATCTTTTTGTAAGATTTTTTTGTCGGTTTCATTTTTTTGTACTTTTTTTTACAAATATTTTTTTCAGTGATGGAGACAGTCGGTGGGGTTGATCCCAGATGCTGCACTCTTCGATTGATGCTGTTTTTGAAAATATCGATGGAAAAGCGGGAGCTTCTGTGAAAATTTATATTTTATCATTAATTATTCCAATCTTTTTGTAAGATTTTTTTTGTCGGTTTCATTTTTTTTGTACTTTTTTTTACAAATATTTTTTTCATTGATGGAGACAGTCGAAGCCTCGATGGACTTGTGCAGAAGGCATTCATGGGCTGCAGTGACGCGGAAGATGTATCGCCGGGTCTCGATTGAGCCCCGTGTGTCCGATGTCAATTAGTGTCAGAACGGCTCTTCCGTTTCCCCATGGAGCATGATTCGTTGATCTTCCACGTTGCGGAAATAACGAGAGTGTTTTACTCGAGAGTCCTCGTGAAGTGGCCGGGACTTCGAGTGCCGTTCTCAGAGCCATCCGCTTTCTCCGCACTGCCCGTCGGCGTAATCCGACGTAACGGCGATGAGACTGGCGGGGATCTCGAGCTGTAATTTCGCGGTGACAAGTGATAATTTTCGCGAAAGTTGCAAAAACTTCTTCTCGTATTGTGTAAATCGGACCCGCGCTGCCCTCACGCCCGTTCCGAACCGCCTCTCGTCGTCAAGGTTCCGCCCCGCGAGTTTGACGGCCTGCCCTCCGCGGGTGCCGCCCCCGCTCTTCGAACAGGATCACAGAAACCCGAAGAAACTGTTCGAGCAGCTATGCGACCGTGAAACCCACAGCGGCGCTGGGGAACTATAGGTATACATCGCCTATTCGCAGTGTACATGTGACCGAGGCGCTAAGGTGCTGGCCCGGGAGGTAGTTGCATGTACTCCACTCTGCACCGTGTCGTTGTCCTTCGCTCTCCGACCTTTTCCTTCCGTTCCGGTCGCGAGTTACCTCCTCTGCTTTTCCCGCTCCGCGAGAGTCTCTCACGCCTGTTTATCCGAATGTCTGTGTACAAGTCAGGCCCTAAAATGCCACGATGGAACGTGAGATCCTCGATCCCTAACTACGGTGGTTGCACTTGTCGCGTGTTCTGCACCCAGAAAAAATATTTATTTGACGGCCACCGTTTATTTGGTTTAAGTAAAATATTTATTTGCTTTAAATAAATATTTATTTAAAGTAAGTAAATGGTTGCTTAAACGAAATAGATATAGATTTAAATGAAATAAATATTGATTTGAATCAAATAAATATTGATTTGAATCAAATAAATATTTTACTTAAACCAAACAAACGGTGGCCGTGAAATAAATTGTTTTTCTGGGTGTGACTAGCCCTGGGCCCACTCACTATAATTACTACTGATCGGCTGGCGACTACTACACGGTAAAAAATATTTGTACACTTAAGAAACCTTTTTATGACCGCAGACATCCACAATTATTTTTTTTGTTAATTGTACAAAAAATATTCCTCAAATTGTCGGAGATTTTTTGTAAAATTAACATGAAAAGATGGACATTTGTGAACAAGAAACTTTGGTATCTATTTTACTGTGTACTAGTCGAATAACACCCTTGTTACGTAAAAGTTACATTGCCGGGTTAACAATTTGAATAAAACTCGTTATGGAGAAGTTACGTTGCTGAGTCGAAAATTTTTACAAAACTTACTGTTACGTAATAAGTAAGAGTTATATTGCTGAGTCGAAAATTTTTACAAAACTTCTCACGCAAAAGTTACATTGCTGAGTCGAAAATTTTTATAAGACTTTTACGTATAAGTTGCTTTCCAGAGCAGAAAAATCGTTGCGTACAAACTGCATACCTGAGTCGAAAATTTTAACAAGACTCGTTACGTAAAAGTTAATTTGCCAAGAAGAAAATTAGTACAAAATTTGTTACGTAAGATTTACGTGGCAGAGTCAAGAACGTTAACAAAACCGAAACTCAACCGTTACCCCTCGTTCTCCGGGCAAGACAAGTTGCGCGTAACCCCGACCATCTGCGATGTCTGGCGACCTGACCGAGAAACCCAGATGAGCGGGGCTCGACCCTTTCCTCCGCGGGCTCAATAGGGTGTCGAGCGTGTTACGAAACATCGTGACGGGAGACCGGGTGGGAGGATGAGATTGCTAAACACACCCCTGCATCTACGAGTACACCCATCTCGACATTACGAAACGCTGGAGTGTCCCAGGGGGGTCTGCAACCCTGAATATTTAAATCCGTTTTACCCAGTCGGCGTTTGAACAGGGCGCGGGGTTGGCCAGGGGTTGGGAGCGATCGATATCGCCGCTCCCGACGCGAGAGAAGAGGGGTAATCTTTACATCCCTCTTTTCCCCCAATTCGCGAACGGCGCCCCCTAAGCATGCGTAGTCGGCTCCGACGCTGGGGTTGAATTCAAAGCCGGTCTAGACGAGGGGCGGTTTGAAGGGTGCTGAGATTCGGGGCTGTAATGAATTTGTCAATCTTCGTGGGCTGGTCCAATGTCCATGGGATGGCTCCTACCCACCCCACCTGAAACGATCGACGATTCAAAAAGCATCAATACCATTGTCATCTTCCGATCGCGAAGTAGCAATTTGATAAATGGGTCCCATACACCCAAAAAAAAATTTTATTTGACGGCCACCGTTTATTTGCTTTAAGTAAAATATTTATTCGATTTAAATAAATATTTATTTAAATTAAGTAAATATTTTACTTAAACCAAATAAACGGTGGGCGTCAAATAAATTATTTTTCTGAGTGTAGAAGATCAGGGTTGTATCGGTTGGCTCACCGAATGGGGTGGATGGAAACCCACCTGGGCAATCGTAATCGGAAGTCGACCTGGAGGACGATGAGCGATTGTCCCGTGTCTCTGGTTGGAGTGGCGCACAGTACCGGTGCTGGCCGAAGCTGTGCCAATGCTGGCCCTGTGTGACGCTCCCACTAGGAGTGCAACACGTGGCAGCCGGGGGTTGTTGGCACCTGCAGCATCCCTGAGGAAAGCCAGGTTCCTCGCCGTCGTAATCGGCCCGCGGAGTGGAGGAATTCGCGGAAGAGCAGCCCGCAGGAGCCCGGCCTTCGGGGGTTGGAGGAGGGCGTGTAGAAACAAGGGTGGAGTGAAAAGGAAGAGGAAGACGGAAAGATGGTCCCCACGGGGGGATAGCGCAATGTTAGGTGATCAGGTGGCAGAGGCGAGTCTCGAGACCGCGTGCGCGATGGCAGGGGTTGAACGGAGGGCGAGAACCGCGGTTCAGTGTATGGCCGAAAAGGGTGCGACCTAGTGCTCTCGGCCCGGCCCTCGGGGAGACCGCGCCCACGCATTTTCAACAGGATTGCAGAAGACACTAAGAGTTCGGTGGCCTTGAAGCGGGTTCGGGCGATCGGAGCGCCTGGCATCACGAAACGGACTCGGGTGATTCAGCTCCTTTTCTCCCGCTGGAACGAAGGGCCAAGGGACGAGTCTGCCTCGTAAGTACGGCAGAGGCGATGTGGGATATAAACGGACGACCGTGAATTGGCTCCGGAGAGGCGGAGAGAAACGGGCTCTTCGAGTGTAAGATCGGGCCTGACTATAATTACATTCCATGTATATAGAAATTTATCTACACATACGAATACACACATGAATACACATATGAATACACATATGAATACACATATGAATACACATATGAGTACACATATGAATACACATATGAATACACATATGAATACACATATGAATACACATATGAATACACATATGAATACACATATGAATACACATATGTTCTGGACATTTCATTATTTCGATGCCAATGACGTTGCTGGCTATCTGACGAATAGACGAAAACATTGACCGCCCATTAAATCGTCTGCAGTGATTGTTGGGTAATCGCTAAATCGGTAATACAGTATTACCGTACATTGCGATATGGAGACATGGTAAAAAAATTGGTGTTGTAAAAAAATGGTTAAACTATCAAGATATCGAGCCTTTGTTTTGGGCAAGAAGCGCTCGTTAAACGTACGAAGCCTTGCACACTGTGCATCTCCGATTATCCCGGTTGGAGCGAAAGTACGAGCGCATAACTGCGTTTCAATTTATATTCGGTATGCACATGAGATACGTATCGCCGGTGCGTTTTAACAATGACGAAGGGATTCCACCCACGCATCTCGAACAGGACAGCAGCATTTGGCAAAAGGTACACGTAGGGCTGAGCCTGGCGGAGGAAGTTGGGGAGAGTCGTCACGGACCCTTGTGGAATGGAAAGATTCGTCTGGACGGTGGAAGGAGGGGATATACGGCCGAAGTGTACAGTCGGTGATGGCGTTAGGACCGTGCGGCTGCTACGCCCCTTCATTCAACACTCACTTGTATAACAGCCCACAAGAAAATTCTTAGGATTCTTAGGACTTTAGGCGTGACGGAAAAAAGGTACTGATGTCATTGGATTCGATACGTTCGACGCCATATTAATAAAAGTTTTTTTTATACATTGATTGGCATCCATAATAACAATAATAATGATAATATTAGTATTGATATTAGTGTTGATATTAGTATCGATGTTAGTATCGATACTAGTATTATTGAATCGATTTAATTAAATAGGCAACCAAAATACTACATTTAAGGAAATACTCAGTTTGTTTGACTTGCAGAGATTTAAGTCTTACGGTTGATACTGAGAAATATCTTGAGCCTTCCAGCCTCCCTATTTCTACCGAGGGTAAAAACCTGCCCGGCATACCAGGAAGGGTCGTGTTTGAGACTCTGTAACCGGGAGCGATTCGATCTATAGTCGCATGAAATATTACGAGCACGCCGAGGCATAACGCAAACTCCTGAAGGCTGCTGCGTTCCTACTATCCGGCGTTCGAGAGATATGAATCGTCATATCTTTCACCTTCTATCTGTATACACGTAAACACGCCTTGCCGCCATATAGCTACAGCGCTTCGGAAATCGCGACGGCATTGTGCAGTCGATTATAAACGGCTATTATTTTCATCCAATAAGTCCGTCGGATAAATGGTCAGAATTAATAAAAAAAAAATTATTGAAAAAAAAAATACATACATATATATATATATATATATATATATTGTTTTTTTACGTTTCTTGAGCTTTTGAGATCAAGAAGATGATTTTCCATTTAACAGTGTCATCTTCCACTCGGAGGAAAAAAAGTTTCGTGGGCCATTTAACTAATGATTCATTTTCGATGGAATGCCAAACGAATGTAAATTGAACACGAGGTCGGATGGTCCTACGCCAGAAGAAACCGTTTCACCTCCTCCATCAGCGATATGCGACTCTGGTTACTGAAGTTTCCCGCGTTGACACCTCTTCCGTTCGCTTATTCTCCTGCTACACCAATGTAACGGAGTTGTTTACACTGCGCATGTAATGTGCCACGGCGATCCATCACCTGCGTCACAACCGGTGAACTTGAATTCGATACATTTCATTACCCCGAGCATCCGAAATAACACCATGTTATCCGGTCCCGTTTACAACAATATTGTTTCGGACGATCCACTCGCCCGGTACAAATTTTCGAGGTGCGACACTCGCTCGCGCCTCCATAGGTTCCCCGTTGAACAAACGCAAAATTATCTCGTCGATTCACCCGACCTACGGTCGATTATTGATGGAACAAAAAACAAAGTGGCCCGAGACGAAAATTAATCCGTTGTTTCGCGGCCCGACAAATGACGGCTGGCGAGTCAGCCTGGACAGTTCATCGATTTAATCGGGAAATATCAGGATAACATAGGGCGAAGAGTGTCGCCCATCGGGGCCGACATAAATTACAGTAATTATATAGAAATATCAGGGTTACATGAGGCGAGGAAGGGCTCGGTGGCGCCCGTGTCGTAGGGCCGTTGGGGTCGATGGTTGGCGAGCTAGAGGTACTTCATCGTCGGCTCGGGCGATCGCGGTCGACCAGCTTCGTCCGCCGTTCTTTACCGACCAATGAGATTTTTTTATTATTATTTTTTTTTTAATGAAACTCATTCGCCTCGCCGACGAAGAGTGCGGCCGAAGGGCGCGGAAGGGACACCGGAGAGAAGACCGAAGTAAACAAGCTTAGTAAGGTAGCAGATGAGGATAGGAAGTAGAAGGAGCAAAGCGGCCTTCCCGCCCGGTCTGCGCCACCCTTCCTTCGGCCGAGCTCCAGCTGCTCCCTCGAACATCGTGCATGCACGACAAAAAGATGACGAGGGGAAACTCCTGCCCCTGCCAGCGTCGCCCAATGTTGCGGAGGGTCCGCCGGACTCCAGCTTTCGACGATACATTCCCAACCAGGATAGCATTCCCGTCGGCGGTAGAAAATTATTGCGGTGACTTCGGCGGAACACCGGCGACCGGAGCTTGGCGCGACGCCGATTGGCTCGTCGGGCGCCGACGAGGGATACGGTCCAGAATTTGGCGATACAAGCCCTACCAGGGACGCATCCGCGCCAGGACTGTGCCAATGGTCGTCGTGAAATTCGACGGCTGCGAGATCCGTTTGGCGAGCACGGCGAGGAAAAAGGTCACTGCGTGACCTTTTTTTTCGTCACGATCGACCATACCGGTACACTGTACTGATGCTCTGTGACGACCGTCGGGCAGCGTCCGTGGGTAAATGCAAATACAGATGGGGAATTGCGTGTAGGACGCGAAGATCCAGCCACTCGCGATACAACGCCGACCAGGACTTCATCATGCCGGTGGAAGCTCGGTTACACCGGAAGCACGGGAGGAGAATCGCTGGTCCACGATGGAAGGGGACGGTTCAACCCTTATTGGGTAAGGGACGGCTCAAGGCTTCATGGAAGGCGAGGAAGGTCTCCCGGTTCTTGGGACGCGCCCGATCGATGTGCCGATGATTTT
>JAPYZD010002342.1:0-16257 GCA_030522725.1 Ichneumoninae sp. B BG-2022a | reverse complement strand
TAACAATCCACCTCGTGGTATCAAGTTTTCACATATACATATATACATAGGACGCGTGAGCGTGACGATTTTTTTTTCAACGTATCGTAGAAGTGTTTTTTTTCTCCTGATCTCGAGCTTCGAATTCCATGTGAGTGTTCCGTATCGCAGTTTTGTTTCCAGCAGGCTGGAACGGAAATACGAAGTGGTGACGTGGTGGCCCTTTAACAACGAGCACGCACAAACTTTAACGCTTGACGGGCTGTACCGGTCGTTGAGAGCGAAAAGTAAAGAGAATGAAAGGAAAAGGGGGCAAAAAAAGGAAGAAAACAAGAATGAGGGTAAAAAAAGTATATTTCAATTCCCCTCTCCCGCCGTGCCGGACTATACTATACGGAACATGCAACCGCACATCCCAACGTAAAGTAGATTTAATTAAACAGAACAAACGCTCGGTGCGCGCATTAACTCGCGGAAGGAAGGGAAACAAAAGAAAATAACTAAATGGGTAGAAGGAAACTGTGAATAAAAGAAAAAAAGGGAGAAAAGGCCGGAAGCGAGAGTAAGGCTCGGCAGCATTCGCGAGCGTCAATAGCAGATTTTCACTGGTTTACAGCGTTGCGTCGAAAAATTGCGAGGTTAAGTGCGTAAATCGCAGTTCCGGTCTTCTCGCCCAAAATTGGTACGGCTTCCTTCCATCAATTCATAAAGTAACGAATTCATTTCGCCGCCGGGAAACACATTATTTGACGACCGTCTGGCGGATAAACATTTGTTGGTATGAAATTTGGTAAAAGTGGTGAATACGGTCCGGTTCATATATCATTGATTTACCAGTTGATGAGGGTGGTTCACATTCACCAATGTAACTGTAGATATTTACGTCAAGCAAATATATATTTATTTACAGGGCACCCGGCAAATAAAATATTTTCCTGAATGCGCATGAAAAAACAAAAAATCCCGATTATTTGTCGAACAATAATTTTACTTCTCAATTTAGTAATAACTTTTCGGCATTATTGTATAATGCAAAATCGATATCTACAATGTGTTTGCTTGGAGCCACATAATTTTGCCGATTGGTCGTATGGCCGAAAGTTATGGGTCCGAACGCATTTCATCCGAACAGTCAAACTTCCGATAGGTTATTTTTCCATCGGAAATATATATCGTTATTCTTCCGAATCGTCATTCGTTCCAATAGCCATTCGTCCGAAACGCCAATCAACCGAATCACGAAACTAAAAAATATAATTATTCTAGTTTAGTCTGGACGAGTCCAGTGAAAATGAATTCCAGAGATTCACTACGAATCGATTCGGATAAATGGCCTTTCAAATAAATACTATTCGGACGAATGGCGGTTCGACGACCTGACGTTTGGAAATTCGACGATGCGGGAAAATGAAGTTCGGTGAAGTTACACTGTTAAAATAAATTGTATATTTAATGTACTGGGACTTGAAATTTGCTAACATTACTCATATTAATGAAATATTAATGTAATTTGCTTGTAAAATAAATATACGAGATATTAAACCATCATTTTCGCCCATACGACAATTCGGCCGATTGTAGTTGTCGGCAATATTATGTCGCTCCGTCGTTGTAACGTCGAGGGCGGCTGGATTTTTGGTAGCATAATTTCCTCACGTGCAAATTTTTGTAGCAAATTTTTTCCTCACGTTCCCAATTTTTGTAGCACGATTTCCTCACGTGCCAATTTTCGTAGCACGATTTCCTCACGTGCCAATTTTTGTAGCACGGTTTCCTCACGTGCCAATTTTTGTAGCACGATTTCCTCACGTCGAAAATCGCCTACGCGAAACACCCTCGAAACTGTTCTTTCTCTCTCAGCAACACGATGTGGCTCCTGTTCGCTTGCCCCAAAGTTCTTCCATTCTGAACACGCTCAAGAGAGAGGCATTTGTTTTTCGCATTTTCTTCCGCGAACAACTCGCCAAGAGTTGTATTCCCTCCCCTCGTCTGAAGATATTCGCTGAAGATTTTTCGCCGGCCGGGTGTAAAGTCGACGTAAAGCGTGATATCTGGGTGTTCGGGAACGAAGTATAAAACAGGGAATCGTGTGTAAGGTGGACAGTGAGGTGGGTCAGCGCGAATGCCGCAGGGAGAGAGCGAGCAGTATCCTGCGGAAGCAATTGTAAGTTGTTCCTTTTCCAACCCTCCGCCTAGTTGCGCTTCCACGCCTTGGCCCGACTCAGCCCGCTACCACTTTAGCCACAGCCGCGGCAGAAGCGGCATTTTCCCCGAGCGATACCATCCGTTCCGTCGGAAATTAAATACACAAGGGCGAGGGCCGCGGCGAGGCGTGGGTTATACGAAATGGAGTATGGAACGCCGCATAGAGGATGCAGACTTGGCGTGCTGCTGAAAACCCCTCGATGTAGAAAGATACCCGAGCCAAGATAGCCACACCCAACCACTCGTCGAGATAAAGTTAAGGCGGTTACATCTCCGTATTCTTCGTCTACGTTTTTCTTATTCCCCCACTTTATTCGTTTGACTTCGCAGTATTTTTACCCAGTTTCCGTCGCGGATGCCGTCGCCTTCGTCTCGTACCGCAAATGGAAACCTTCGTTCGTCCTGCATCGTCGCGCTACGACCCTTCCCGTTCGCATCAACCGCGTCTGCGAAACATTTTTATAATTCATGGAAACACAGCCCGGAGGGAGTGAAAGGGAAGGAAGATGAAAATAATAAAAAATGCACGAGAAATTTGTCATTCATCCGCTGATGTGCACCTCTTTTAGAACCCGAGCGGAAGATCTCTTCGTTCTGTTAAGATTACACTAAACGCGTTCCCGCCCACGTAACCTGGCGGTGGTCGGTATCAAAACCTGCAATCCATTTCTTTCGCGGCTCCTGGCACTAACGGTCGAAAGAACATCGAGATCCGAAGTGGATATCACATCAACTTCCGGCGAGTACTTATTTTTGTACCTTAAATACCAGCCTTCGTGAAAAAAAGTTGATCACGGGTTTTATTACCTAACGCGATATTTCACACGCTCGCGACTCTGTATCAGAGAAATTTTGTGATTGTCGTCTCCTGCGACGTGAAAATGATATTTGAAATGAATTTTCTTTCCTTGTAGAGGAAACTACACGGAAAAAAATACCGATGACTGAAAAAAAATTTGCATCTTTTTCAATTCTTATAATTCCATACGGGATTAAAACCATAAAATGTCACATTGAGTCTTGCCGTCGTTGTTGCAATATCAAATGGAATTATAAGGGTCGAATTTTAAGACGTTAGTTTGGACTTAAGATCGAAGTTTGGCCTGAACTTCATTGCGTGCTTAAAATGCACCTAAGTTCAAAATGAAGATCAAACTCAAGTGTAAACTTAAGATCGAACTTAAGATAAAACTTCAGATTGAACTTAAAATCAAACTTAATCACGAAAGGTTCGAACTTAAGATAGATCTTATATAAGATAGATATTAAAAAAAGAATCTTTGGCAGTCCACAAACGATTTTTTTAAGTGTATGTTTTTAATTCAATCTTAGTTAAATATTTGTTTCGCTGGGTCGAATTTTTCTCTATTTTCCAACGATTATTTTCGAAGGCGTCAATAAACTTTCGTCCGATGGCACAGAACAGAGTTGCTTGCTCATTGTGCGACGAATACGGCGCGGTACAGCTCGACGTATATTCACCCACTTTGCTGGTCGTGTTATTCGTAAAAGCAATATTACGTTGCTCGAAAAATGTTCATGCATGGCAGCTACGCACGGAGACGAAATGAAGGTAAAACGAGAGTTACCTTCGGTAACGGTATATATATATATATACCTATACATATATATATATAACATGTATATACGGACACTTATATACTAAGATGCAGATATTATGTATGGAGTGAGTGAGCAAATGGAATACAAATACCAAGTGGAGAACGAATTTTAAGCGAGGCGGAGGGTATTTTCAATATCTCGTACACTTCCGTAGCCTTTGGAATTCCATCCCCTTCAGAATGCCCACCGACGCTTCGACGGATCGAATACACTTCAACCATGGACAAATAGCTCCTTTTTTATATACACATCTATATATATACAGTACATATATGTACTCCGGTAACATTGTAGCCGAGATCCGGCAGCACGTTTAATACTTCACCATATCTTCTCCTTATACATCTTGGAAAACTGTGGATTTGTTTGCTTGCTTGTTTGTTTGTTTGTTGGTTGCTTTGGATGTTTGTACCATGCGCGCCCTCCAGCTGAGTCCCGCTTTCGGTGAAACGTAGAGAGTTCTTACTGTAGTGGAGACAAAAACTATCATACTTTGCGATACTAGTACGGAAAAGCAGTCTTTCGACAAAGGTTGTGAAGCTCCCAACCACCGTCGGAAGATCATTTTTTCGTACAAGTAGCGTATACTACTTTTTGTGACAAGTGCTCGAAAATTCCCGCTTTTCGTGCATGTAAAGTGCGTGCGGAAAAATATCTACAGTGCCAGATAAGTGGGTGCGAAAGTAACTAGACTGTTTAAAAAAGTGTACGCAAAAGTAGCTAGAGTGTGAAAAGAAACTAGCATGTGAAAAAAGTGTGCGAAAAGAAACTAGCATGTGAAAAAAGTGTGCGAAAAGAAACTAGCGTGTAAAATTAGTATCTTCAGCATTTTTCGCGCATCCTCTGCTCGAAAGCGCCACTTTCGCCGCACTTTACAGGCACGAATAGCGGGACTGTTCGTGCACGTGTTACAAAAAGATAATTTATTTCACTCGGTGCGAAAACCCCCATTTTTTTCACCTTGTGAAATAAAATTATGTTCGATACTCGTGCGAAAAAGTTTTCTGAACTCGTGTGATTGCAACACTCGCCTACGGTTCGTGCTGCAAACGCACACTCGTTAGAAAAAGTTTTTTCGCACTCGTATCGAAATGTTCTATTACAAAATCCATGCGAGCCAACATAACCGATAATCAAGATACAATCAACGTACTCCAATGGTGCTCAAACTTGAGAATGTAATGTACGTTTAATGAACTCTCGTTCATCTCCCACTTGATCAGCATTCGCAATTTCCATCAATTCCCAATCATATCTTTTGACTATTCCATGAATAGGTGCAGTAAATCAATCGCTGATCACTTCTATTGATTACGTAACCCTCCGAGAGAACCAAAGTGTCTTCGATTCAAATAATTTTTTCAACTTTATCTCAGATAAAGTTCGGCTCAGATAAACATCGGCTTACCGAACGTTTGAGCAGCCCGCCGGACTTTCCACAAATTTTACTTCATTGAGACTTGAATCATTGAATCAATTATTGCTTTTTGAAATGTTTATTTGCGAGACATCCGTCAAATAACTCTTTTCCTCGGAGAGACACGAATGTTCCCCATGTCGCGGCGGTAATGCATCAATTAATTTCACCCCTCATCCGACTCAGCTTAGTACACAATTTCCGTATTCATATTACAGTAGTTTTAACCTCGCGACCTCGTGTCAAGTACCGAAAGAAGAGGCATTAGTATGGAACGCGAAACTACTTGAATTCTATTTCATTTCAGTCATTAACGTTTGCATAGAGAGAGAGACGGATTCCCCGTCCGAACTCGTGGGTTTCGTACGTACAATGGTTTCTCTGTGGGAGATTCGTACCCACACATACGCAGTTATGGCCCACGGAGATCCAGAGCAGCATTCGTTATAAAGTTCTGGTGGCGCGGAATGACGAGGAGATGAGAAAGCTCTCGGGTTGCCAGTGAGAGGCACAGTGATAGAAGGTTGTAAACGGGGTAAGAGTTGGATGCGGGAGAGTAGCAAGATCGGATCGTCCTCTCTGGCTCCGGAATCTACAAGCTTCCGTCAGTCGACTTTATAATACCCCATTCCCACCTGTCGTCATGCAAGTCTCGAAATCATCTCTGCGCTGTCGTCTCCTTCAGCCCTCTCTTCGACTCCACCGCCGCGTAGCGCGCAACCTTAACTGTATATTTTACAGCACTGCAACGGCGAATCTCCTACGTCAAGGGTTACTTAACCAAGACGTTCCGCCTACGAGAATGCGGCACTGCCGTGGAGGAGATGACATTTAATCGTGGGACTTTTAGTCTTCCAGCGCGTTTCGGGTGTAGCATTAGCTGGTTCTTGTGTTTCGTCGTTTTATCTCAGAGAGGTATACCATTGTTCAGCAAACTTTCGTACCGTTAGTTCGGGAAGAGAGTGGGAGTAAGGCAATCTTACGGTAAGGGTGGAGAGCGAACCATATTGTCCCACAAGGGGTTAAAAACGACGACCAGCTTCCGCAAGTACAATTTTGTTCAACTTGATTCCCATCCGTTGTAGTTTTGTTAGGTGGGAGTGCTACGATCTAAAACGGTTAGGCGACTTTATAATACCTCATTCCGACCTGTCGTCATGCATATTTCGAAATTATCTCTGCACTGACGTCTCCTTCAACCCTCTCTTCGTCTGCCCGCGCGCCTAACCCGCAGCCTTGGCATATTTACATCTCTACCATATTATAAGTCTGGTGTACTAGAACTGCACCAAGATCTCTACCGGATATGTAGAAAAACTCTACCAAAATGAAATTAAAATTCTACCGCAATACAAGACTTCTGTCTAGCCTTGTATTCCGACGGAGTTTAATTTCAATTTAGGTATAGTTTTATTTCAAGTTCGGTTTTATTTTGATTCTGGTAGACATTTTGATAGAATTCTAATACGGTAGAGATGTTTTCTGGTAGAGTTGTTATCTAGTAGAGTTTTGAGTGGTAGTGATGTAAGTCGACTTCATAATATCTTATTCCTACCTGTCGTCATGCAAGTCTCGAAATCGTCTCTGCACTGTCGTCTCTTTCGATCGTCTTTTCGACTACACGGCTCGTAGCTCGCAGCGTTAACTGCACATATACGCCTAGCGCGCAGCGTTGGCATATTTACATCTCTACCATATTACAAGTCTGCCGTACCAGAACCGCACCGAAATCTCTACCAGAAAGTAATAAAAACTCTACAAAAATGAAAATAAAATTCCACCGCAATACAAGACTACCGTCTAGCCTTGTATTCCGACAGAGTTTTATTTCAATTTAGGTATCGTTTTATTTCTATTCCGGTAGAGTTTTATTTCAAGTTCGGTTTTATTTTGATTCTGGTAGAGATTTTTGTAGAGTTCTAATACGGTAGAGATGTTTTCTGGTAGAGTTGTTATCTAGTAGAGTTTTGAGTGGTAGTGATGTAAGTCGACTGTATAATATCTTATTCCTACCTGTCGTCATGCAAGTCTCGAAATCATCTCTGCACTGTCGTCTCCTTCGACCCTCTTTTCGGCTACACGCGCACGTAGCGCGCAGCGTTAACTGCACATTTGACAGTACTGCAACTGGGAATCCCCTCCATCAAGGGGCAACAAAGTGCACTAATAAAAATACGGTTGAATCAACTAAAGATTCAGGCAGGGACGTTCAAATAAATATTTTGTTGGTACAGCTAAAAGATTGGTTAGTTCAACAAATTTGTGGATGGCTTCACCAAAGTATTTTTGAGGCATTAAGATATTTTATTCGACCAACAAAATATCTATTTGAACGCCCGTTCTCGAATCTATAGTTGATTCAACCGCATGTTTTATCGGTGTGGGAATAACGTAATCTTATGGTAATGCTGGATAGTGATCCATATCGTCCCACAAAGCTTTATAAAAAGGCGACCAGTTTCCATAAGTCCAATTTTCTTCTCTTTAATTCTCATCCCTAGTAGCTTTATTACACCGATAATAAGGTTTGGTAACATCAACTAAGCTGCGGTTGCGAGTGGCGAAGGAAATGTTTGGTCGACTGAATAAAATGTTTTTTATAATCAATAACAAAACAGTCAATTCCACTAAATATTCAGTTACACGACTAAATATTCATTTAATCAATTAAATATTCTTTCAATCAACTAAATATTCATTTCATTGCATTTATTATTAATTGATTAGATACAAACTATTCGTTCACTAAATATCGTGAATAGTTCGTGCGACTAAATGTTCAGTCACTCGACTAAATATTCTTTCAATCCACTAAATATTCGTTCAATCAACTAAATATTTCCTTCGCTAATCGCAACTGCAGCTTAGCTGATATTACCAAACCTTTTTATCGGTGTAGGTGGAAACGCTACAATCTAAAACAGTATGCCCCGGTTACAAACCGTAGTTATATTACAGTTTACTGTAACATAATCGTTACTGCCCGCTGCGGTCTCAGTGCAGCACGTCGCGCATATAAATAACAATAAAGGCTCCGTGTTGAGAAAGAGGATGGCAGTGTGTGGCTGGTCGGGCAGTTGATCCAGGACAAACATTGGAAAACGTGTAAACATTGTGGGATGAGCCTTTGGCTCGGTGGTTGAATCACGCGTGATGGCTTTTCGTGTACTGGGTCTTTACGTGTGTGTAGTCTTTTCTTGCTCGACGACGAGACTCGCTTCATTCGCTGCGAAAAACGACAAGACCGGGAGCCGTTCACGCGACGCGCAAGAGCGACCAGGACAAATGGAATGCGTGCCTCGACGTAGTTTGTCGGGATTTCGATTTAGGACCTTATTCGGAAAAGCGAAAATTTGTTCGTGTCACGAATCGGGAACCGGGCAAAACCCCATCGTAGACGAAACGGCCCGGCGCTCCAGCGAACTCATATTCGAGACTTGTACATCCTATTCCGAAAAAAAGAAAAAAAAATATCTCCGATGTGAAAAGTGAGTTAAAAAATATTTTCAAATGAATCAAGTAAAATATGACGAATCAAAACGATCCATGCGCTTTGGTTAAAAAGAAAACGCAGCTTAAACAGATATTTAGAAAAAAAATCAACTTCATCAGATAAATAATTACACCGGGGCTCTTTAGGTTTGATTAACTGCATATAAAAAAAGTGCAAGTCGCTTCCGGATTATTTTTGATAACTCGCGAAAAGCTTTCTCCTAACGAAAATCGCACGGAGAAAAATGGTTTAGTTGCTCTAACAAAATGAGCTTTGTTGACAGTGACTTCGTTCTCGCAACAAGACAATCAGTATAACCAACAAAAGAATTACTATGTATGTACAAGCAATTGATTTTGCTATCACGACAAAACTTTCTTGTTACTGCGGCGATTTAGTTTGCTATGAGAACAAATAACGCCTGCTGTAATTTGACTGCTGAGTAGTGACTGGTAATAGCAGCGTTATAGATACGTATAAACATTTATTTGAAGATTAACTCACCGCATTTGTATTTTATGACTAATTTTATTATATTAAAAATAATGTCTGTATTTGCAATTGCAAATTCTTGAAATTTGCTGTATGTGGATGTATCAAAGTGCGAAACGTAATAACATGCTATTATTATTCAGTCGAATACAAATTAACTGTTTCCTCGCGTCTACTTGTTTTCATTTTGGACGTCGGGCGTCTCGAGCTCGTCGTAATTTGTTGGCACATATACGAGCCCTACTCAGTCATACAACAATTATTTTTGTTACAGTAACAAAAGCTGTATTGTTGCGGTAGCAAATCCCTCCAAGCGAAACATTTTGCTATGGTTACAAGCTGGTTTTGTTATCCCGATATTAACAAACTAAATTTGTTACGGTAACAAAAATCTTGTTGGACCAACAAATCTTTTTTCTCCGTGCGGAAAAATTAACCAACATTCCTCCCGACGATGTAATAAGGTTCAGGAACGAGTGGACATGCGAAATTACATTTGCGACCGCGTCCTGTACTGCGTAAAGTACCCTCCGCATTAATTGGGTGCATGGAGACTTTGCTGTTTTGCACAAAAAAATGAAAATAAAATCCTGTTGGTTCAGACAAGAAACCGACGCCGTATTAAACATCAGTTTATTATATAAAACAGAAAGATCCATATATATACATAAATAGAGACTGAGAGAGAGATAAAAAGCGAATACGGTACTTGAGAATCGTAAAACGGGTCAAGCCCGGAGACGCAGAGTTGAAAAAGAGTAGACAGCTAGTTAAAACGGAATTAAGGAAGAGTATTAATATTAAAAGAAGATCTCTTCCTCCCGCCCCCTCCTACGCAGAATAAGGAAGAAACGTGGACACAGCGAGATAGTCGGAAGAGCAGAAATAAGTTAGCCATGTTTCGTTTATTATGCATTATTTAAATATTATATATAGATAGATCTACACACACATATATACATATACATGTAATATCCTTCTACCCAGATAGTATCTCGTGGAAAATTCGCAACTCGTCTCGGTGTATACATTGGGTAGATATGACAATGGAGAAGTGAGGGAGAGAGAGATAGAAATTTGCGTGACTGAACCGCGATGCACCGTCTTGCCGTTCGCTCGCAAACCGACCCCGGATACGCTCCTCCAAGAACTTCCCAAATCCCATAGACACAAAGTGAATATTATAAATGTCGCTCGCGTACCAACTAGCACTGAACTTGCCTTAAGCGAATTAAAGCCGGGTGGTTGGGGGGGGGGGGGGCGGTGGATCTGGGGGTCGAGAGATGAGTGCGCTCCGCCAAAATGGAAAGCCACCCTATATCTCCGGTGTCTCCGTCTTTCTCGCTTCACCCTCAAGCTCCCTTGCCCCATCTCGCAGTTTCTTGTTTCATCGATCCCTAAGCTGTATATATCCACGGTTCCCGCTGGGCTCGACGGCGCACACAGACTCCGAGGACCTGGAACGCCATTGTCTCTCTATCCGATATCCTAAGCCGTTATACGTACCTGCTGCCGCATTTTCGAGATCAAATTTGTACTGTGTTACTGTAACTACGTATTCCGGCGATATACTTATCGCCGGCACGTCATAAGACCGTACACTGGATTCGCGCAAGCCCCGAATCCAATCACACGGGAATGGCAACAAAAATTTCGTATCGGTGTACAAATTGTACGAGCACTGACCAAGGCTCATGGAATTATTTCAGGAATTCGTCGCACGTAGCGCGAACATGCGGCCGATCGTGTGTATTGAATAGAATTTTTTTTTTTTTTTTTTTTATACCGCATCGCAACGTACGAGAGCAACCTGGACGTCAGAATCTCATCGACCAGCTCGCGCACAGGCATGACATATTGCAATGTTAAACTTTTTTCGGTTGGAGACTCTCTTTCAGTTTTTTTAAAGATGCCAAACTATTGCACAAACAAATTAATCGAGTAACGTTGAATTATTTGGAAACCTTTTTTAATGTGAACACGTGTTTGGTGGGACTTGTACTTATTACCAGTTCGTTTTTTTCGATGGTTTGTTATTGTTATGGAATATTTTTTTTTAATTGGTTGGCCGGATTTATCCAAGGAGTAAGAGTAGACAGAGAAGATAATTGGTTGCACCAGGAAATTGCATGGTTGAATACGTTGCGGACAATTTGTTTCATTGAACCAATAAATTAATTCGTTGCGCACAACAAACCAACAGTTGGTTGCCAACAAATTAATTCGTTGCGCACAACAAACCTATAGTTTGTTGCCACCAAATTACTTCGTTGCGCACAACCAACTACAGTTGGTTGCCTCCAAAGTATTTCGTTGCGCACAACTAACCTACAGTTGGTGGCCTACAAATTAATTTGTTGCATCCAAGTTACTTCTACATCTATAGTTGCGCGCAACCGATGAATTTGTTGGCAACTAATTAGTAATAGTTGATTAGAAGAAAAAAAATTTGCCTGAAGCGCTGGTATTTTATAGCTGACGTTCCAAAGTTCGTACGTATTAAAGATTTCTTTTTTCTTTTTTAAAAATCGAAGCTTCATTTTACAGCTGAGATATTAAGGTTCTCCCTTAGGGTGCCGGCATTCGCCGACGCTCCCCTACCCACGTTAATGCCGTCAGACAGGTTAAAAGATCAAATTGGAGCTCTTGAGGATCCGCAAGAAGGGTCCGAGTAGGACGTCCAGTGGCAGTTGCCGCGGCACCGCGAGCTGAAGGATTGCCAGTGGGGAGTTTCCTTGCGGAAAACCGTTGGCAAGGAGCTGGCGAAAGTTGGAGGCAAGGGAGTGCGAGAGGGAGAGACAGACACAAAAATATAAGAACGCGGGATGTATATAGTAGACGGCGGAGGGCGGATCGGGAGAGGGCAGGGCGGAGCTCGTAATTTCAGGCGCAAAGAAAAATAGGAAAAGAAATCGGTCTTAAACTTTATAATACCCGCTGGTACCTCGCAGGGGGTTGGCCGAGGAGGAGACGAGGTTGGAAAGTTTGGACTCCCCGAGGCGAGGGCGACGTCTGCCAGCAGCAGCTAGCTGCAGTTATCGTGCCACGAACGCGATATCCTCCCTGGCTCTTCAAGCTTTAGGTTTACTCCGTTCGCTCGGATTATGACGAAACGTCGCGCGTACCCAAGAACGCCCGCTTTCAGCTTCGATTCACACTGCCCGGCGACTTTGGACCTTTAGGCTTTGTCGGTTTCCTTGGTATCAATTTTTTTTTTTTTTTATGGCGGATATGAATACTGCAATACGTCTCGGTTAACTTGCGTTCACGGGACGAATGGATCATTCGCGTTGTTTTCCTTCCTTTTTTCCGTCTACTTCGTTATATCTCGCCGGGACCAAGTTCGCAGTTACACGGTCGTCTCAGCTGCGACGTTCGTCGAGTATGGCCGCGAAATTGCGGCTTCAGCGCCCGGAGTAGAGAAGAAAAAGTTTTCTCGAATCTCCGATTAAAAGTTGCTGTTTGAAACGATCTTGAGGAGCGCCACTGCCTAATGGCATGGGTATAATGGTAATGTACGCGGATATGTCTAATGGCAAGTTCGCCATCGTTGCAGTCCGGAAACATCCGAGAATCGTATTTCCGGTTTGACGTCATGTCCGGGTGAAAAATGCGACTTTCAAATCGGAAATGGTGTATTTCCGATTTGACCGGTTTCCAAATTCCATAGCGATGGCGCGAAGCGTCCAAGCCACGACAACGTACTAAAAATACACAAATTAAAAATTTCGACTTCTGAGTGAAAGTGATTCAAAATTCCGACTCGGAGTGAAAGTGATTCAAAATTTCGACTCGGAGTGAAAGTGATTCAAAATTTCGACTCGGAGTAAACGCGAATGGTACGCAAAAGTAGCCAGACAATCGGGCTGAGAGCCAATTAATAATTGTACTTGAGTTAACGGCGCTAAATTTATTGGCCTCACAGATGAGTGTAATGGTTTTATCGGGTTATCGCGTTGCCTGTAGCCTATCGGTTATTCACTACCCTAAAGCATCGCGTATACCGAGCTCCCCACAGACGAAGGAAGCTTCCGGTGTATGAAAAGGAATGGAGAGCGACGGTGGTGTATAGAGAAGAGGGGAATGACGCGATTGGTTGTGGCTTCATCTGCTCATTCACTATTGTATTACAAAACCCCGATACGAAGATGAAAAGGCACCGGCCGGGTGAGGGAGAGCTATTATGACGCCGCCTAAACAGAATGATGCGGAAGAGCCTCTTTAGCCTTCTTGCAGCCCAACGGTTATGAACAATTTCTGAATGCGCGAGCATTCGTGGCACAAATTAAGTTCCTACAATTTATATATATATATATACACAATTTGGTCGCCGACCGTCTGAACGAATGAAAATTCAACGGTATGGAAATTATATATTTCGAGCAATACAAACTCGTTGCAGGGGGAGATTCGGCAGAATGATGGCTCTCTACGGCGCTTGGGTCGCAAAGGCAGGGGTGGTTCGGGTTGAAATGTTTCCCGCGCACTCATTTTTAAGTGGGGGATGACCACGACAGAAGAGGTTCGGAGCTATTGAAATAAAACGACACGGGTTGGAAAATAAAGGAAGAATCAAAAAGAAGCACAAGTGACGACGAAGAGAAAATCGGCCCGCACGCTACTGGCTCTTACTCGCTTATCTCCTCTGTGGTGTTGTCGGGAAAGTTGGTTCTTTTGGATCGACACAAATGAGAAAAGCGTTACGTCTCTCTCTCTCGAAGTTTCTAGCTCATTGTAAAGATCCTCTTTCCGCATTGATCGAGATAAATGGGGAGTTAAAGATATGCTCGTTGCAACTCTCGATAAGCGACAAAGACCGTGTTAGAGAAAAAGAAACATAAAGGAAGAAAGGGAGATTAAGAGAGGGTAAAACTAAAATCGACGTTGTGTAGCGGGCGCGAAAAGAAGATCCAAGATTATTATAGTCGGTCCATGAGGAGATTCTGACGAGAGAAACTCTGGGTTCTCACATCCGTGATGTCATTTGGCTCTTTGGTGCGCCGTAGTATTTATTTGCGCTCTCGTTAAAGTAATAACGGCTACATAAAGTGTAACGGAATTTTTTTAATACAGTAGAAACTCGATTATCCGAACACCCATTATCCGAACCCGCTGTTGTCCGAACTGCCGCTTGTTCGGATAAAGTTTCTATTTTCCGAATAATTGCGCGAAATTCTCGTATTCTCACATTGTTGCGCGCCAATACATTGTTGCACGCTATAAACAACAAGCCAATTCACGAACGCTCGAGCTCGCATAGACTCACACAGCGGTACAGTAAATGCACGCCAGTCGTATGCAAAGTATTTATGATTTTCTCAGCCGAGCAAATATGCACGTAGAGTAAAAGTGGAGAATATGGCCCGGTGCATATATCATTGATTTACGTGTTAATCGAGGTGAGCCATGTTTACCACTTTTACCCTATTCAAAATTTATTTTCGTTAATCTCATAACTGATCTCGTACTTTAGTGTGTTATGGATTCAGCGTCCAGTCCTTCGACCTCCAAGCGTAAGCATAATGTACTTACGCCAGAAAAAAATTAGAAACGATTTCAAAACTCGATAAGGGAGAGATGAGCACATTGTTAGTGGGCTCTTATCGTATGATATTCGTAAGTTAACGACCTTTGACATTAAAAAAATTTGGCTGCAATAAGACGTACAACTCTCTTGCCCCAAACGAAAACTGTGGATTTTGTGATGAAGGTTTGAAGTTATTTAAAATGTGTGGGTGCTGTAATTTTTTCGATATGAATCACGCTATATCCCTTAACACATGACTGTTCTGTTATCCGAATTTTCGTTAATCCGAACGAGCTCCGGTCCCAATTGGTTCCGATAATCGAGGTTCTACTGTAAATATTAAGAGGATCAGTGCGAATGTTGAAGAATATTATCAACTTTTTTTTTCCAACCACACTTGTAAGGTAATATCTAGATTTTTCACCCTGCGAAAACAATACAAGTCGACTGAGAGCATTCCTTTGACGATAGAGATCACGACAAAATCCATAAATAGAGGTCGTCGGAGAAAAATCCGGGGTCCGGGGTCGGGGGTGCACGTCGGAGAAAAATGTTGAAAAGTGCGGACTATAAGTCATTCTGTAAATCCGCACTGACGGATTAAAGCTGGTCGTCACGAAAAGTATGAAGTCGATTCGAGAACCGTTAGTCGGCAGTGGAGACATCGTCGTATCCTGCTTTGATGATAAAGCGGGGTGATGAGGATCGTTTGATGTCGTCGCAGTCGAGTATAGGCCGAAGCTGTATTCACGCTGTGCTTTGCAGGCGACTGTTGAAACGTGTGAGAGTCAAAGACGCGAATGGGATATGAACAGAACATCACGAGTTTTCAAATGAGGTCCCGAACAGACGTCGAACTGACTGCCCGATCTCGGCTCATAATTTTCCAACGTTTTGCCACAGGGGAGCTTGGTTTAGTAAGTAGTAATCAGACCCCCGTTAATCAGCGTCAATTCAGATGGTTAATTGTTTCGCCCTGAAAGAATTCAAGTTTCTTCTACTGCGTCGACACAAATGAGTTGCACCAAATTACAAGACTTCTTTGTCAGACTCACGCTGGGAAGATGAAGACACGAAGCGATTCTACGCTCTACCGCAGGCGCATTTCGAAAAGCTCCTCCAACATGAAGTCTCGAGTCCATTAATCAGTGGCTGACGACCATCAGAAAACAGCCTGAAATGTTATTATTAATTCAGAGCGGACGAAGTAAGGGGTGGAACATCCGTCAAACCCCACCGTCGGTGGCTGGCACTTGGGACCAATGCAGGAGTAGGTCAGCGTGCAGAGACTACATCGGTCGGCGAACGTGTTTAAATATTGGATAGTAGAGAACGGTGGAGAATGCCCAGGCAGTTTCGAAAGTTCGTCTCTCGCCGGCGGGCCTTCGTGCATTTCTCAATTCCACACGCACACGCACACGCACACGCACACGCGCACGCACACGCGCACGCGCACGCGCACGCGCACGCGCACGCGCACGCGCACGCGCACGCACACGCACACGCACACGCACACGCACA
>JAPYZD010002341.1:0-16257 GCA_030522725.1 Ichneumoninae sp. B BG-2022a | reverse complement strand
TAAAATACAATTTTCACAACAAAAAGTATAGAAAAATCATGTGCAAATTACTTTTCACCTTTTTCGTAACATAGAAAATGTCTACATTTCATAAAAGAAAATCTGTCAAAATTGACCCTAGAATTTTTTACTATAGTATATCGCAAACTCAAGTTTGCAGATTGCGTCGTTTTAAGTCAATTTTTATTCTATTCCGGAGCGCTGATTACGATACTATAACGCATTTTACTCTTTGCGTGGTGTCTGATTCAGAAATTCAGATCAATTGGGATTGTGGAATTTTGAAAAGTTTCATTTCAGAAAAATTGAAAATTTTCAAAATCCCAGAAAATTTAAACGATTGGATCAATTTTTACCAAAATTAATACGAAACATTGTACCGTGTTTGTCCATTCCCATGCTAAATTTAAGCTCCATACCTCCATGTTTACTCAAATAAGACGGTTTTTGGTAATTTTTTTAAAAAATCAAAATTCCATAAAATCTGATCCCTTCGGTCGATTTCGGCCAAATTCAATACCAAAGGTCTTTGATAAAAATACTATATTCGTGTGCAGTTTTATAATGATAGCTCAAAATTTACGAAAGTTAGCGCTACCACATACTTTCTTAAAAAATTTCGAATTCCCGTAAAATCCCGAAAAGGGTCGCAATCTTCATGAAAATTATATCGAAGGAGGAGACGTAACCACTCTACTAATGTACACAATTTGAACCCGCTATCCCAAGCCGTTTCCGAGTTATAGTCGTTCTAAGCGATGCACGCTGACACATACATCCGGACGCCAGCTAAAAATCACATTTCTCGACGCTTTCGACCATTTTTAGTACGCTAACATTAAAATCTCGAAAAAAATGTTTTCACGAAAACATAGCTTCCTCTATGAGGAAGCAAAAAATGGGATAAAAAAATCAAGCAACAGCGCTAATAAATACTCGAAGACTAAATCAGAAAATATTCAATATTTTCAGATCCTGACGATGGAAGGACTCTTCCTGTTGAGCTTCGGCGAGAAAGGCTGCCGATGCGGTCAGTTTAATTATCCCTGGGACGTCGCGGTCAACTCCGAATGTCAGATCGTCGTCTCGGACACGCGCAATCATCGAATTCAGTTGTTCAGTCCGGAGGGGATATTCCTGCGGAAATACGGCTACGAGACAACACCGAGTATGTGGAAGCACTTCGACTCGCCGCGCGGTGTCGCTTTCAACCCCGAGGGTAACGTCGTCACGACGGATTTCAACAACCATCGAGTAATCGTGATCGACGCCGACTTTCTCAACGCGAAAGTTCTCGGCTGCGAGGCGTCCGGCGGTACGAAACAATTCCTGAGGCCCCAGGGTCTCGTTATCGATGACGAGGGCAATATAATAATCGCCGACTCGCGAAACCACAGGATACAGGTGTTCGACTCGGCCGGCACCCTAAAGTGGAAGTTCGGTAGTTACGGAAAAGGCGACGACGAGATGGACCGACCGTCCGGCATCGCCCTGAGCCCGAGCGGCAAAATCGCCGTCGTCGATTTTGGCAATAATCGCGTTCTCATGATCTAAAAACGAAAAAAAAGATTTTTAATTTAAAAAAATATTTTTTATTAATTTTTTTTTCGTTACGAAAACTTTAAAATATCACGAAAAAGTCGGTGAAGTTTCGTCGGTAAGACATGAAAGCTTTTTTATATTTTCGTTATAATCTCTTGGAGCGGAGCATTCGACTAATCGTCAAACGGCCATATTTTCTTACGCACTTGTAAATAGAAACGAGATCGCTGGCATTCACGCGATCTCGTGACTCTGTGAAGGGGAGTGAAAAAAAAATTGACAAAGTATTGACAAAAAATTCGAGATGAAAAACAATAATGGAGGTGAAAAAAAAATTACACATCGACGAATTTCGTCGATTTCCAGAGAGTGTAGTAGTGGAATTTTTTTTCTCTCGATTTTCGTCGTTATCCAGATATGTTATCCAGATATGTAGTTTTTAGGGGAGTTTAGAGACGAGTAGAAAAAAAAGAAAAATTATTAACGATGTAGAAATTGTTTTTTTTTTCTTCTCGATCTAGTTGTTTCGGCCCCAAATGCCCCGCACGTCAGGGGGTTAAAACGCGCGTTTAGAATTTTAAGGGATGACGGAGGAGGTTTAATAGAGAGGAAAAGGGTATAAATGCCGATCGAAAGATAAAAATTTGCGTATGTGTGTTGATGCATTCTCTCGATTTTTTTTTCTTTTTTTTCAAGCGCAAACAAGCCCAAAAAAAACAATTTTTCAGCCGATGAAAAATAAAAATATAATTTTCCTCTTATCGATATTTAAAAAAAGATATATATTGTCGTACTGGTAACACTGTCGATGATTTTTGCACATTATTGAAGACTGAACCGCAAGACTGAATTCTAATGGAAAGAAAGCAAAAAAGAAAAATTAAAATAGCGAGACAAACACACAACACAAAACGAATGCCAATTTTTTGTTGTACACTTTCGTTCAACGCTAAATATCAAATGCCTAGTACTTGTAGGATTTATTTCTCAAAAAAAAAAAAAAAAAAATTTGAATGAAATTTTGATATAATTTTTTTTGATTGTATTATTAATTTTGCTATTATGAGGGAAACGGATTTCTGGCGTCGCTGGCTGTAGATAAAGTCATAAAGTATTTTGGACCGTAAAAAAATCGGTTTCTCAGTTGCCAATTCGACTTTTAAAAAATTGTGAAAATGTAGCTTACGTACGGTGAACCGAGAGGTTGTGTGAAGAATTAATTTTCGCGTGCTCAAAACTTGATATGTCTAACATTAATATCAGTATTAATTAATATTTTTATCAATATTATTCAATGGTAATATTTCTGCTCGGTTTAACAGATACTGTCGCTAAGTTAACCTCCAAATGTTCCCGATGCGAACGTCCAAGCAGCCATTTTGTGTGCCCGAGCGGCCATTTTGTGCAACTCTCGCCTCGACCGCCAGCTACCGTATTCTCGATCTGTTTTCCAAATAAAAAATTAAGCAAAAAAGAAATGAATAAAACAACACAAGCTTCTATGAAAAAAAATCAAAAGGCATCGTCGCGTGAGCCTAGTCACACATTCCAAAATAGTTTTTAAGTGGCGCGAATAATTTCATCGACGCGAGACACCCGAAACAAAACACAAAAAAATTGTCTCTTGAGCGTGGACCGAGGGCGCTCTTAATTTTATGTGTCCGAGGCAGTCGATCCAACGTTCTTTTTGTTTTTTCATTTTTTAAATTTACTCTTTCCACCTAATTAATTTAATTTTTAACAATAAAAAGAAGAAAAAGTTCAGTTGTAGATAAACAAAAGTACAGTCGCGTCTTAGGCATAATTTGTGACAATTTTCGCCTCGAGAAAGTTAGAGCGAAGGAAAAAAACCGCGAAGCGCGCAATAAATGGACATATCTCCGATAAATAGGTAAATTTTCTCATCGTTTTTATTTCCCGAGATCGAAATAGTGGCCGATCTCATTATTTTTTCTTTTCGCAATTTTCGTTAGTATATCGCACGCCAGTTTGAATTGAGAGATGGAACGAAAAGAAAACATTTAAAAATAAATAAATAAAATAAATAAATGAGAAGCCAATGTATGAGAATATGAAGAGATGAGCCAATGTACAAAGCTGCAGCCTGAGATAGCGAGTGATTGTCCTAGCACGTAATTAATCATTTAATAACTCTAAAACTAAAGTTAACTAGAGGTATACCGTTAGAAGTGTGTGTGCGCGAGAAAAAAAAAATTGTTGAAAAACGAAAAATTCGTGGGAATCAAAAATTCGCAAAATTTATTCTCCACGATAATTGGCCGAAGTGTGATAGATATATATATATTTTCTTTCCGGCATCGCGAGAAGTAGCCAACATTTTTTAGATGAATTTAGCGGAGATGCAAAGTGAAAAAAAAAAGACAAAATAGGCACCTATTAATCGTAGAAACGGTGCAAAAATTCGGTAGACGGGTGATGATTTATAAAAAAAAAATCCTATTTGAAGAAAAAAGAAAAATTGTATGAGATTTTAAGAAGAGTCTAAAGTATCGTTGTCATCTGGGCATTGGCTAGAAGAGACCGATTAATCGAATGGTGCAAAAAAAAAAAATAAATCAGTAAGCTCGATGTGAAGACAAAATGAAAAATGGTTGCAAAAAAAAAGTATTTTACCATTAGCGACCACGAAAAAGAAATTTAAGCGCTAAAAAAAGAATACATTAAAAAAATTCCGCATTATTATCGGTATCGTTGGAATACCTGAAAGAACAAAATTAAAATTAACAAATAGCTGCTAAGTAATATTGTTGATATAGAAAGATCAAACAAAAAAAAAGTACGATAGTGTGTGGCGCCCTGAGAGGACGTGTCGCCGAAAATTTTGTTTGCATCGCCTGATAAACGATTTTTTAAACGAATTGATTTTCGAGATTGACGCGAGAAAACAAATTGAAAAGTAAATAAACAACCTCTAAAGCACAGAGAAAGTTTATAACTAAACGATATTAAAAAACGGACACAAAGAGCCCAATAATAATTGAATAATTAATCAATGAATAATTGATAAATAAATAACGAAAAAAAACAAGATTAAGAGCAATATTCTTCGAGATGGTAAGGTTTAATGGAAAAAAATAGAAATAAAATTATGTCGAAGAGAGAAACAAACAAAACGAACGAAAAAAAGCACTTTCTTCGAAGCGCACGAGGAGCGCGCCAGTTTTAATCAACTGACGCGGATATCTAAAGATTTTTTCTAAGGCCAGTAAATTAGTAATTTGTAAGTATAAATATATATATTTATCCGTTGGCGTGATTTAACAATCCTGTATTTTCGTTCTTGAAACTTTTAACTAAAAAAAAGACTTCGAGGCTAAAAAAATTCAATTTTTTCCGACTGAATATTTTTCATCAGTTTTTTTTCCACATATTATTTAAGCAGCAAAAAATCGGGTAATCGTCGCCACGGAATAATTATTGTACCTGCCCGCGTGTCTTAAATGATTTAACGTGCGGCCAAAAAATGAAATGAAATAAAATTTTTGAAAACCGCCAAAAGTTTTGTATTTCGTTATGTCACAGACACGCGGCGATAAAGAAAACGAAGTTCCTATAACGAATTACCTTTATTGTATTATTAATTATTAATATTATTGATTTTTTTTTATGACGAGCCGCGATATTCCACCATTATTTATAAATCATTACAATTATTATTTTATTATTTTATTATTATTATTGTATGTATGAGACACCCAATTTTCTCTATCTCGAGGATCTACACACGCAAATATATATTATATATACAAATATATATAATTATATTAGATATTAGATGCACGGTTACAAGACGATTAAGATCTCAAAATATTGTAACAGGCGTGTGGGTGTGCGTGTGTATGCGTGCGTGCGAGTGTTAAGGTGATAATAAAATGAAAAATGATCATTACGATTACAGTTTCGTACGGCATTTTTTAACTCCACTTTTTCCCCTCTCATTTACCGAACTGAAACTTTTCTTCTCTAATTTTTTTTATGGCTACATAAAATTTAATTTTATTTTTTATAAAAATTTCTTCGTACGGTCTATCGGGCATGTTTCGTTATGCAGCAACAGTCGAATAGATCGATCTCGGATCGAGAGCATCGGTTCGAAACCACTCGCGCCAGAACTCGAGCTCAGTCGGTAAAGAAAACTGTAATCAATTATTTTTCCAAAGGTATCAAAACACTTCAGACATTCTTTTTTATATCATAATTTATTTTCCACTCAGTTGTATTTGTTGCCAATAAAGTAAGTACTTTGGACAGTGACTCTTAATAACTAACGAACATATTTAAGGACGTGTGAAAGGCCGCTGACAGTAATAAAAATTGTAATGCTACATTTTCAGAGATGCTGAAACTTTAGCGTTCAAAGGAAGTAGGAGCCTAATGTGGAGTTGATGGACCCACTGGCGTGCTATTTCCGTTAGCCAATAAAGTTTGAGTACCCTAGAAGAAATAGCATTACAGTTTTTATTACAGACTGCGTGCGTGATGGGCGGGATCCACGGTGTTTCGCATCACCTCAATGTACAAGAGTGGCATTTACAAGCCTAATAGGAATGTACATGTATTTATTTTCTTCGTTTGTTCGACTGTAACAGATCCGATCCGATACAGACGCTGTAATGAAGTATAAAAAAATAGTTATTTACCATCGCATCATCAGACATAAGTTTTTAGACTTAAGTCATTTTTTGTCTTACAGATGAGATTTCATTGCCAGCATAACATATTTTTGGCTTGGAACTAACGAACGATTAAAATATTTTTTCATTTTAACGAAAACGATTAAACCTGCGGCTGATGCTTTCTTTGCCGATATTTATAATATCTTTTTGGAGCGCATTTTATCCGGCAAAATGCGGGTTTGTAGGCGTCGTTAATGACGCGACTAACGACCCTTAACCACGGGTACTTTTAGGTTTGACCTGGTGCAGAATTTTTATGCCACAAGAGTATCGACCAATCTTCCAAAAAAAATGTCATTAGTGACTTTGATGATTTTTTTTTTATCGGAAATAATACTTGATCGATGTTGTTTTACTTTTATGATCGATTTTTCGACGTGAAAATGATTGATATGCGGTTTTTTTTGGTACCTGAATATCAGCTTAACGAATCAATATACGAAATATAAATACAGGAAATAATGGACGGATGGATATAAATCATTCCGATTGATCGATACTCGACCGGAACATAAACGTCAATATCATAAAAACCTTTACCGATATTTTTTTTTTAGTTTGGAAGACGATTGTTCTTATAAGAACGCTTTTTAGATCGGTTCCTTCTTGACGTCCTTGATGAAAAGATTGATAGTCGGGTTCCTTACGATTCTCTCCGGCATAATATACGCCATAGCTCTTCTGCAGATATCCATCGCGCACCTAAGGCGCGCCTGCTCGTGGTAAAATTCAAGAACGTCACTTGCCGACGGTTGGAAGACGTCCTTTTGCTTCCTCTGACAGAAATACCACCACGCCTTTATGTGGATGTCGTACGACCTGCGAGTGTTGGCCGACAATTTTGAGTACGTATTCGGCACACCTCTCTGCTCAGACGCACCATTTACCACATACTCTACACCTGGATAGGGCTCCCGCTCGGACGGCACGTGCTGCTGAAAAAGGACGAGACTTAATAATTTTGTACGGTTTTTTTTTCTAAATAAATTATCACTCTGACCAGTATGGTGCGGTTGCCACGAAATTCTCCAACTGGAATTCCCTGACCTTTCCCGGTTTCCCCGATTTTCCAGGTCAGTGGCAACCATGATACAGGTTCGAAAACAAAAACCATTATTGAAGGACTTTTCAAAGTAAAGCTCCTTCGAAAAAAAGGACAAGTTTCCTTGATATGTACCTCAAACTGATACCCAAAAAAATTTTAAAAACAACAAAAAGTGTCCATTACCGCGAGAATTTCGTTCGAAGCAGCCTCCACTTTGGCCGATCGAGCCCCTTCGATCTTGGCCAACCTGGCTCCTTCGACCTCGGCCACGACCTCTGGCGTGCTCGTCTCCCCGGTACTTTGCTCCATTTCGTGGTCTTCCTCGACCGGCGCGACGACCGCGTTCCGCGCCTGCGCGAGATCATTCTTCAGTTCGTTGGCGACCTCCTTCAGCCTCTCCACGAAATCCTTCTCCCAATTGGCCGCGATCGCCTTCACGATCTCCTCAAAGTCGTCCTTCATCGATGAGACGATCGGCTTCACCGCCTCCTCGACGTCCGTTCGGACCTTCTGCTTGTAGAGCAGCATCTCCATAGAACGAGAGAATAATCTCTCGCCGACCTCGCACTGAATCTCGGCGGCCTCGGCATCCTTGACGTTGAGCGACGAGAAAATCGCGTATCTTCGAGTAAGCGATACCTTGTGATGAATGTCGGCGTTGTTGCGGCCGAAGTCGTGCAGATATTCGACGAGCCGAGCGACCTCTGTCGACTGCTTTCCGCGTTCCGCGATCAGGCCCAATACTCTGTCGATAACCGACAACTGCACAGCTGACTGATTTTGCTGGGCGGCGTAGGACTCGTCGATCTTGAGGGTCGTCGAGTCGACGAGACTGCGAACCTCGGCGTTCAGCTCGGGCGCTCGAAGCTCCTTCACGCTGTCCTCGCTAGTCTTGTACTTCGCCGCGATTTCCTCGAGCTCTTTGACGCCGAGACCCTCGCGAGCGATCCGCTTCCACTCGTCGACGAACGACGAGTGCTCGCCGCGCGAAGAATCCGACGGTGGCGCTGCGGTCGCCGGAGTATGTTCACCATTAAGAGCTGCGGCGATCTCCGCCATTTTGTCTTCGGCGGATTTTTGGCGATTTTCTTCGGCCGTAGAGTTTCTCGTGGAGCAACTGCAGCATCCTCGACCTTCAGAATTTTCGGATGTTTCGAATCTCTCCGACTGCTTGGACTGTCGGGTTTTTTTTTTAGGATTACTGTTTTCCTTCCCCGAGGAGTTTCGACTCCTTCGCGAACGGTTGTGGGACTGTGAACTGCGCGCCGGGTCTATCAGGCCGACGCACTTTTTGATGAGCTCCGCCGTGTCGAGCTCCTCGAGCCTCCTCTTCTTTTTCTTCGAACTATGTTCCTTGAACGACATGTTGTGATTTACAGCTAACACTTAGAATAACGGACACTTCGACGCGGTTGCGGACAATCCGGAGGCGACGGGAGAACTGCGCGACCGCGAGCCGATCTCTGACGGCGACTATACCGGAAGTGACCACTAGCACCGGAAAAGAGCCTTTCGATATAAGTCAAATTCCATCTTTTGTTTTAGGAATATATAATATTTTTATCTCTGACGGCGACTATACCGGAAGTGACCACTAGGGCCGTAAAAGAGCCTTTAGATATAAGTCAAATTTCATCTTTTGTTTTAGGAATATATAGTGTGATAATAAATTAATAACTTACGGACTGTTGTTGGTAAATTCTTGTTCGTAGGACGCAACATTGTAACGGTAATGCGGGATTTATTTTACGACCATCAGATAATTCCATTTATAGCTGGACTCGCGCTAGTTGTTAACTGTACAGATTCATTAACTGATGTGCATGTGTTACTTCAAGTTTCACGTATACCTTGCGGATTCACATCGTTGTTTGTCGATTTATTTATTTACGAATTATTGGACAAATCTTTTTTGAGTTTTTTTTTGTCCTGACTCATGCAATATTGGACGAAGAAAATATTATTCAAATTATTCGACATAGCGGTGATTTCTCGAAAATTTTTCGCGCGTAAGTTGTAATTGTATTTTCGTCTTATAATATAAACTGTGCGATTTCAATATTCATATTTTTTAAACGAGACAAATGACAATTGCCTCGATTACATTTTACCATTAAGCTCGTCCGAATAATGAACTAAAATCGCCGAAGGACATTCAAGGTCATCGTCAGAAAAAGTAAATAAAACAAGCGTACTGCAATATGCGCAACCTTTCGACGATTTATTTATACAAAGTTTTACAAAACGTAATAATTACATATCCAACGTATTTTTTATAGTTATGTTAATTATAATCTGTTTGTACGATATTAAGAAAATTGAATAAAAAGATTGTTCGCGACTTCAATCTCGGTAATAACGATGCTTGCAAGGGTGCAAAATATTTTTCGAGAGTATTTTTCGTTGCGCGTAAAAGCGCACTGTGCGCTTCGTCGAATCTCATCGTTTACCAACTATAAAAAGATTAATGAAAAAAAAAACGAACGTTACGGTGAAAAAAAATACAAACGAAGGCATTTTGAACACAAAGTAAGAAAACGTCGGACAATGACGATTCTTTAAAATATAAAAAATACGATGTTTTTAGTCGCGATGAATTTCTGTTCTTGGACGGAATTCGTGAGACTGATAACCCTACTTTTACGCTACTTGGACCATTACACAAAAATATAATTCAAACTTCCCGCCAGAGCCGTGTGTACGGAGAAAAATAATAAACCATGAAAGTAAAAATCTTGGTAACGCGTACTTTTAGTTTCGCAATTTTTTAAATCGCGTCTCTTTGGCGGGTTTTTTTTTCAGCGGAATGAAAAAAATCTTGCTTAGGTCTTAGTTTTACATTTATTTTGTTACGAAAAATATCATTTTTTTCGCAAATCGGACGGACTATTGGGGAAGATAACTCTACTTAAAGAACTACGATTCTTGGTATTCGTCGACGAGGGACGTACCGAATGGACGGCGCCGATTAATCGACGGGACGAGAAAACGCCACAGCGTTCGAAATTCGAATTTTCGCGTTTAGGTTCGGAGTTCAAATTTCGAAGAATGAAGTAAAAATAATAAACAAAAACGCGTTAACATTTCTCGACCCGTTACTGTCGTACCCTATCAGCGTTACAACACTCCAACTATGTACAGATTGCCGATCGTCGATCGCTTCGATCATCCGAGACGATAAACGCGTTTGTACATCGAGCGTCAAAATTCACAGAATATGCCGAAAATGTTCTTTAAAAAAACAAACAAAAATAAACTGTACGATCTTGTTCAGCGTTAAAAATCGAGCAAACGTCTTGTCTTTAAAATTTTGTTCTACATTGCGTAGTTTCGGAGATACGAGCTGTTTAAGTTTTGAGCCAATGAGCGTGAGGCGCTAGACGGCGCCACCGGTGCTCGCGCAACCCCATTGGCTGACAATTTTGATTGCTCATATCTCGGAAACTGTGCACCGTACAGAATTCATGCAAGGGGAAAGCTTGTTCAGTTTCAAACGTGGAGCAAGGTCCAATAGTTTCTTTTTGGTATCGAACGGTAAAAAGCGAATAAAGCGCGAAACACGTCGTTTAACGATTTGGAGTGATTCGTGGCTCGCGCGCTTTACAGTTTTTGACCGGCGATATCAGATCTATGTAAAAAAAAAAAGATAATTATCTCCCTGTGCGATATCGCAACTTTTTTTTGTTATATTCAGCTCAGTTTCTTAAATTATTCATATATATAGTAAAAGATCAATGGCTTATTTTTCAATGAATACTATACTACCATCTTTCGACGCGGAATGAATCGAGTTGAAAAATGGAGTTTGTCATTATCTCAAAAAATTGTAATGCACTTGGTGTGATTTTTTTTTACAAAAATATTTCATGGCCCTCTTTTTCTTTTTCTTAAGGCACCCTTCATTTCTGTTGCGTTTTTCGGATAGTGTTTCCAGTCCAGTTCGGACTTTACCATTTTTTTACGGTGTAGACGATCGGAGATCGATGGTGACTTTCTTTCACCGCTAATTGTTTAAGGAGGTGACTCTTAGCCGACGTTAAATTCCTGTGTCCTGAAGTATCTCGCGGTAGCCGTGAATACTGAGAGCAGAAGAACGAAAGTCGTCGGGGGGGCAATGAGCGTCGCGGCGTTGTAGATGTGACAGTAGGGACACTGAGAACTTCCGCAGACCTCGCAAATGTTGAGGATGTAGGTGGACAGCGAGTCGAAAATCGTTTCGTTGAATCGTTCAAAAAAAAAAAAAAAAAAAAATTATTAAAATGTCGAAATCAATGGACCAAAGTAGGTATTTTTTTTCATTCATTTCTGAAAACGTTTCCGGCAAATTTCACGTAATGCATTGATTGCCCATCTCAAGATCGGGCTTTAAACTAAAATCGTCAAAAAAGAAAAATGTTATTTAACTAGAAAAAAAAGTGCAAAATTTAACTCACCAGGCGCATAATAGTCGTAAACCCGAACAGGAAGGTATCTGGACATGTTGGCGACGGGGTACCATCTCTCGATAGTGAAATTCACGCAGGTGTCCTCCTCATCTAGATAATCGAAATAGAACAGAACCTTGCGATTCTGGAATCTCGCCCGCTTTAGATTTCGCACCTGACGCGAAAGTATATAACGGTCCAGATTCTGCTGCTGTATTATGTAGCCCGTAGGTATTGTCACGTCCAGGACGGCCATACCCGATCTCGCCGATTCGTTTATGTTCGTCCATCTACAAAAAAAAATGTAATTCAAAACTCCGTTTTTAAATTTTTTCAAAAAAAATCGATATTGCAATTGTTTCAATAAAACCTAATATTTTTTTTGCTCTCGATTTTTATATATTTTGCAATATAGAGGTCGATATTAAAAAAATTACGTGTAATTACCGTTGACAACTGAAATAAGTGATGTGGGACTGATTTCTTCCGTAGAAATTTGGTCGGACCCTGAGATCGAAAGCCTTGACGGGCGGCGGAGTTTGGAATTTGACAATGTCGACGTTGTACTGAACGGTCATCTGAAGGATCGCGTAACCAGCACCTTTGGCTTGAACTTTCACCGTCCCCCAAGCTTCTGGAATCTGTAAAACATTTTTAAAATTACTTAAAAAGGCTTGAAAAAAAAATGCGACAATCTTGTTCTCAAGGTCACCATTATAGTGTCAATAAAAAATCTCATATGCACACAGCCCTCGGCTCCTGTAAAGACGGAAGAGGGGTTGTAGATAGGATCGAGCGGGGTAAAATGGACCGCGAAGAAAAACGTACAATTTTTGCCAATTTTTGGAGAGGTGTAAAAAAAAAAAAGTAATTCCAAATTGAGGATGGTCCGTTTTGCCCCAACAACTCGTACCGACAATCTACTCAAGGACCAAATAACTCACTCATTTATGACTGCAAAAATAACATTTAATTTGCGACAATAGACAATATCGGAAACATCAATTGTCAATTACATGAAACATGAATTATTATTATTAATGATTATTTTTTAACTCTTAGTAATTAATAAAGCTCGTAAAGCATACGAGATTTTTTTGGCGCAGTAGAAAAATAAGTAAATACAAACACACATATAATTTATTGGTCATATTCGTCACATGGAAAATCGTACCTTCATTTGGGAACGTTTAACAAAAAATAAAATAAAAAAAAACAAAACAAATAAAAAAAACGCGTTCGAGGCTCGCGGATGGTAAAGCGTATTTAGTACTCGGCTCGGCACTTTTAACAGATCAACTGAAAACGACCTCTTACCGGGGCTTGAGCCACTTTTTTAACGCTCTTTTCCACCTTATCAATAACGGTCTTATTACTAAGACGATGTGATAACTTTAATAATACTGTTGTTCGAAGACAACACGACATACACGACATTTTTTGTTTGCCTTCGAAGAAAGTTATCCTGTAACCGGTAACTTGGAAAATATCAAAGTTTTACACACTTTAACGCGACAGGAACTTTCGTTACTTCTTTTTAATATATAAATTATCTCTGAGTATTTTTGACTTATCAGTAAAACTTACTGCGTAAGTTTTGTTGAACAGTACTCCGTAATGGAATTTATAGTAGTTTCTTCAGGTTTTCACATAAAAGATTATAAGTAACGCATGAAATATTTTTTTTTGTATGCCCATAATTATCACATAGCTCTTTAGCTTTTTTAAATCTCGAAACATACAATAGAAATACTTTTTTTTTTTTTTTTACGCAATCCCATTACTTTCTTTTCGTAACGACTCTTTCCAACTTCTATTTAACGACTTGTCCTCTCCCTCTCAGATCGATAAATTGGTAGTTAAACAGTGCAGTTATTGCAGCTCGGACACATACAAATATTACGTAGACTCTTCAACAATCTTATAATTTTTTCATATCGTTGATTTTTCATCTCGTTGATAAACGAGCTTAAACTTAACACGTAGTTGCGATAATGTCCCTATCGCAAAAACCCGGTATTTTTGTCAATCGAGCAAAAATCTACCCCGAATTGATCGTTTATCGATTACGATTAATTTGCAATAAATCGAAAAATTTCGAACTTCGATCGATTCACGTTCGTTTAACATACGAACGATCTTCCCAAGTGTCCAAGTCTTCCCGCCCCTCTCGCGTGGCAAAATCCCACTTCCGGTTAATCCGCAATCAACCGAATGCCAATTCTTCTCGCTCCTCCAACACCTCGCAACTCGAACTCGCCGTCGCCAATTTCGTGCTGGACCAAACCCGTAGTCGCCCTTTCTTAGTTATTTTCGTATCGAATTCTGAAATAAATCTCTCGATTAGTCGTCAAATTTCGTGATTTGTCAATAACACTTTTACAATAATTTTTTACCTTATCGACCGTGGATCTTCCGCGATCGGTTTTCGTCGACGAACCAGATTCCAATTCCTGAGATCGTTCGGGCATATTCTGGTAGAGAGACAGCATGAAAGGATATTTCGACAAAAATTCATTGTTCTTCGGTCCTTGCGGGCCGCTCAGCCGACTGTGCAGTTTCTCCGAAGCTATCGAAGTTCGAGCCACGCTTCGAGACATCGAAGTGGTTGCGTCGCCTCGTCTGTTCGAAACTCTTCCCCTGTCGGACGCGGACGGTGCTCGAGAGCCGCCGAGCCCGGAATTCGAAGGTCCCGGCTCGTTGTTTTCTTTGTGCCAACCCTGCACGGTGCTGGCAACGATCTGTTGCTGATCGTGGACCGATCTCGGACGATCGCCGGGCGCCGATCTCGACGAGATGGAAGGTCTCGCGGTAGCCTGGAAGGATCTTCGACGGTCCCTGGCGGGTTCTTCGTAACCTTTGAAGATCGCTGTCGACGAAGAGGTCGGCACGGTCGGAAGCGGAAAATACTCCGATTTGCGATCTTGCGACGTTTGAGTTTTTTTCGGCGCCGCGTTTTTGAGCGTCGACAATTGTCCGAAGCGGTGCTCGTACATGTCCGAGTGGGTCAGAGCCGTCGTCGCTGGATACTCCGATCTCGGGAACGTCGAACGACTGTCCTGAGAATGCTTCTGCGATCTTTGGCTCGATTCCGTTTTCGGGGACGAGAATCGTCTGAAGTCCGTTTCCGGCGGTCCCTTCGCTGCCCGGTAGCTGTCGCCCGATTTAATAACGGTTTCGGCAATTTTTTCCGAATTTTTTTTGAAACAATTCTCCGGTTCGAAGTAGAATTTTTTGGAGGTCGATGGTTCGGGACTCGATTCCTGCGAACTCTGAGCTGTCGTGTACCGGTCCGAGTCTCCCGAACGGTCGCTCCTCGAGGAGCTCGATCGACGCTCGGGGAATAATTTTTCAGATTTTTTTTTCGAATCCTTCGGCTCGTTTTTCGGCGTCGAGGACCCTCCGAAGTGTTGCCCGACGTGGTCAGAAGTGGTCGGCAGCGGCGGGGGAAAATATTCCGTTCTCGTTCGAAGCTCCTGCACCGGTTCCGAATATTGCCTGTTCTTCAGAGCTTCGATTTCTCCGCCCCGGCATCCTCCGAAACTGCCGGAAACTCGTTTGTAGTTGTCCGATGCGACACGGCGCGACGGGCCCGAATATTCCGAGCTCGAAGTCATCGGTTTACTGCCTTGCGACATTGATTGCGAAATTCTGGCCGAATTCGGTTTCGCCGTCGCAACTGGTTCGGCTTGCTCCGCGTTGGACGGGGTCGATTTTTTTGCCTCGATCATCCTTGAGTAATCCTGACGCGCATTTTCCTTCCAGAGCTTCGTTATTCTGTCTCTGGGCGCGTTTTCTGTCGGGGAGCGAACGTGGCTTCTACCTTGAATTTTATTCTCCGAACCGGAAGCCGACGGACCAAATTTTGGATCGTAAACCAATATCGGCTCGACATCACGACCGTCTCGAATCGTCGATGAATCTTCGGCTATTTTTTTCTCGCGACTCCTTCGCGGAACGAGGAAACCCGAATCGTGAGGTTGAGCTGTTCCAGTATATTTTTTCTCAGATTTTTTTTCGACCCTGTGGCAAAATTTTTCGACATTGCTATCCGAGATACTCGCAGCTTTCGATGAAACATCCCCGTCATTTTTGGGCTCTCGGGGAACGGAGGTTCCCGCCGTTCTCGCGAAAGTTACGACGCACTCGTTCTGCTCTTCGCCCTCGTCTCTTGAAAAATCTTTGTTCTCGAATGCAAAGTTTTTTACTTTAATTTCAATTTTTGCGGCGAATTTTTGTTTCCTATCGTCGATGGTGTTCGAGGGACTTTCCAGTGCGGTCTTGGCGTTTTTGGTAGCGAGCTCGTGAGGCGTCGGCGTTTTCGACGTTCTGGCGAAAGTGACGACGCACTCGTCGAGCAGCTGATCTTCGGATTTTACGGATATTTTTTCTGGACTCTGAGTCGATCGATCGGAGATCGATTCCTCGGGATCTTCCGGAGTCTCTTCCAAAATCTCGATCGGAGACTCGCTGGAGCCGATCTTGGCCGTGCGAGAATCTTCGAAATCCATTTTTTCATCCTCTATTTTTTCGTTTTCGGGAATGGCGA
>JAPYZD010002340.1:0-16261 GCA_030522725.1 Ichneumoninae sp. B BG-2022a | reverse complement strand
GAACAATCTTATCAGCATCTTCAATATGCTTGATTTTTTTCAGATTTTTATCCGATCGAGAAGTGTTTGTAATTCTCTTTTATTCCTCTCAAACTTAGGGGGCGTCAGTCATTGCGCTGGTACTACCTTAAAAAAAAAAACATAATCATGTCTTGCACAAGTACGAAGATGTGAGGTCAAATCTTAAAGAAAAATGTTCACCCTTGCAGGCTATCGCAGTACGATCGACAGCAGCCAAGAGGAACGGATCCAATTTTGCCAGCGGTTTTGGAATTTCTGGAGGCGACCGAGGAGACTTTTCTTCACGCGGTCATCACCGACGTTGAGCCATCGGCGCCGCAATTCAAGCTCGCTCCGACCTACACCCTTTATCTCGCGGCGAGATACAGGGCGAGCACTCACTACCGGCCGGATCTTCAACCGACCGAGAGAGCACACAGATTGACCGTTATGCTCGCCAACGTAGCCACGATGATCCAGCGAGTTATACAGGAGAGATACATGGACGCGTCGTCCCTCGCCCTTTGGCTGGCGAACGGCTCGGAGCTTCTGCACATGCTGAAGAGCGACAGACACGTCGGAGCTTTCTCGACGAGGGCCCAGGACATTCTCGCCGACGCCGTTCACACCGCATTCGCCTCTCTCGTGCGCTGTGTGTCGCTCGAGCTCGCACCGGCGATGTCGCAGTTTATGGCCGACGCCGACGAGCCCGCGAAGGAGGCCGGCGTTTTGCAAATATTTTCTAACACTATGGCTCTGCTCAGGCGTTGCAGAGTCAACGCCGCTTTGACCATTCAGCTGTTCAGTCATTTGTTCCATGCGATAAACGCCACCGCTTTTAATGCCCTGGTGTCAAATGGAAATCTGTGCGTCAGATGGTTCGGTCGCAGGCTCAAAGCAAGACTGAACGCTTTGGAGACGTGGGCCGAGAGGCAGGGTCTCGAATTGGCGAGCCAGTGTCATCTCGCCACGATAATGCAGGCGACACACTTGCTCCAAGCACCGAAGTACAATGCCGAGGAGCTCGCCACCCTGAGCTCGACATGCTTCAAGCTCAATTCTCTACAGGTTAGAGCGCTGTTGCAGAAGTATCAGCCAGCGGCCGACGAGCCACGACTGCCGGCCGAACTGATCGAGAACGTAGTCAGGGTTGCGGAGAGCGTCGCCGACACGCTCGCACGGGCCGACGGACGGGAAATACGTTTGGAAGAGGAACCGACGTTGGCACTGGCGTTGCTCCTGCCCGAGGACGGCTACAGTTGCGAGGTCATAAGAGGCGTCCCACCGGGATTGGCCGAATTTCTCGCGCCTCTTCAACGCGACGGCCTCTGTCGAATGGCGGCCCAACAGACGAGCAGCGGATATTGGACGATATACATGATAGATCATCACAATAATGTAAGATGCGCTAGAATTTTTGAACAATCGCCACTCAAACGATCTTCCCAGGGTAGGCTAATCTGTTCGAATGTTTTCTTCTCATGTCGTTTCAGCCTCGAAGTCCAAGCGCGATGAGCAATCGATCCGGTGGCTACTCCGGCCACGCGGGACAGAATAACGGACAACCGGAAATTCAGATAATAAAGTTGCACAAGTCAACCAACGGCATGGGACTCAGTATCGTAGCGGCGAAGGTAAAATCAGAGATCGTGTTGCCCTCCCTCGCGTGGTCTCCACGCCTCGCGCACCTCATTAAACAAGACAAAGGCCTATTTCACTCACCGATATGTCTTACACTATAATCGTGCATTTTTTTTATTCTTCTATCTGGTCCCGTGGGAGCTCCGTATATCGACGAGACACTGAAGACTTTTTGAACTTGTAAAAAAAACATCGGTTGAAAAACATTGTTATACGCGAGAAACTTCGTCCCAGATGTGCTTCGAGTATCTGGCGAAACGTACCTCGGTGTATCGCGTACTCCCATGTGATCAGCGGCCCATGAAGGGCTCTTGTAGCTTGTCACGCTAGACGAAATACATTAAAGTACAAACTTCCTCCCGTGTGCCCGCCGCTGGCTGTTCGTAAGAGGCGAGCACCACAACTTTTACGGTTATTCCTCTCGACTAAAGTCGGCTCTTTGTTTCAGGGAGCTGGCCAGGACAGGCTTGGCATTTACATCAAGAGCGTAGTCGCTGGCGGTGCTGCGGACGCGGTAAGTGTGTTACTCTTTGTTCGGAGCTGCTCAAAGCTCTCCGGTGTGATGAAGCGTTTGATCGTGTCTTATATCGTGCTGTGTTTCCAGGACGGACGGTTGACGGCGGGCGATCAACTGCTCAAGGTCGACGGACAGAGTTTGGTTGGAATAACGCAAGAAAAGTAATTGTTCTTTCTGGTCCACATTTTCACGACCGACGAGAGTGAATCGGTGATTGACACTCGTTATTTTTTTTTTTTTCTCGCTACAGAGCCGCCGAATATTTGGTGCGAACGGGCCCGATAGTTACGCTCGAAGTCGCAAAGCAGGGTGCCATATATCATGGATTAGCCACGTTGCTATCTCAGCCATCGCCGGTTATGACCAGAGGTACGTTGAACACGCGCATTCCAGCGCAGCCCTCGATTGCGATTCTCATCGACTCCATAAATTCAGTATCGTGTATTATCGGTGACTTAAAATTTCTCAAGCTTTCTGTCCTCTCTGCAAATCATAATACGGTATCTCACACGTATCGTGGCGAATTTAACTTCTGTCCATCCGAGTCTCAACGATCACTACTAATATCACTGTTTCCGTTACTGCCGCATACAACCGCCCACTGCCGCAAATTAATACCCCACGGTGCTTATTATTAATGCTTAACTAACGATTCTTCCACAAGCAGCGCACAAGGCCCGACCAAAGTCGGAACAGTTAGAGCCTCCCCGACATTCAGAAATGGGACCACAACCGTCGACGTCGCACTCAATGGGAAATCTTTTGTCAATGCCGAGACATACCGCGGGCTATCAAGAGCGTCTGGTCGATTGGAACGTTGATCATATACCACAACCAGGTGCGAGAGTTTCGCAAGTTCAAACATCAAAATCGCAATATTTTAATAATTACGAGTTTCCTAACAACGCGTACCAAAGCCATAGCGTAGCCTCGCAGTCGGGCGTGTCGTCGCAAGCGAAGGCGCTTTCGCGTCCGCAGAGCGCGATTAGTTCTTCGTGTCTCGCGATGTATCCGATCGACGAGGCGCCGATCGACGCCGAGGACTTGAATCCTCGATCGGGCAATCACTGGACCAATAACAAAAGGCCGATTCCTATTATTCAAGAGCCTAATCAGATGTTCCTAACTATTCCGAGCCACATGGAACGCTATCCTCCTTATCCCTCAAGAAATCGCAAGACTCAGCCGCTGAGCGATCCGGGCGATCAGCGATACGGCTACTACAGCGATGACAAGACTGAGCTCGACTTTCCAGAGCTTAATCATTCCCGGGACAGTCTCAAGTCGGTCGGATGCGGAGAGTCGCCGACCGGCGAGACTTTTTCCTTCGACTGCTCCGAGCCGTCGATTCCTTACATAGATCAGCTGGACGAGGGCTGCCAGGTCTCCAGTCGATCGCAGGAGAATATACACTCTGGCAGATTTTTAGACGTCGATGGCGAGTGGGAGAGGCGGAGCGCCTACAATCTAAGGGATTCCAACAATGTACATATTAACTTGATAGCGACTCCCTCTGCTCGGGGCGTCGCCTCGCGAACGATGGCACCGCGTCCGAGCAGCGCTCTGCAGGAACACCCGAGGATCCTCGACAGCGACGAGAGAACCATCAGAACGAACAGCCTCGATCGCAGCCCCAAGAAAATGACGCTGCTAACGGCGAACCCATCGCTCGGAGAGATCGACCTGTCGGCCGAGAGCAGGAATCTCATTGTGACTCACTGTTGCTGTCACGGTCGTTTGACTCATTGTCGAGAGCACAGCGAGCCGCGCGCGGACGACTCGAGGAAGAGTCAAATCGCCGATAAACCCGAGGGGAGCAACGACGGGTCGGAGAGTCCCGACAGCAAGAACGATCCGAGCGAGACCAAGGATTGGTCGACCGGGGCGAGAATTCACACGATAATGCCGGAACTGAATCTCGATCTCAGCGGGCTGAACAGCGACGTGTCCAGCGAGGATTCCAATACGCAGGAGAAATGCTGGAAATCTCCGGAACAAGTGAGACTCGGATACGGCCGAGTCGCCGCGTTGACGAAGCATTTTTCTAAACTCGGCGAAGCCGGTCTGATAAAATTCAAGTCCACGAAGCTGAGCTCGTCGAGGCAATTCGTTTCGGAGCCCGACATAGCGTCGCCGAGGAGTCCCGAGCTATCCGGCAGCCGGCGACGGGTCGAGAAGGAGTTCAAGTCCGAGACTGACTTGACGAGAGCCGACAAGAGCGTGGCGACGACTCCGGAGAGAGAGTGGAGCATGATATTGCTCGATATTCAGGCGAAAAATGAGTTGGATATGCAAAACTTTTACGAGCAGACGGACGGAGGAGACGACGCGGAGGAGCGTGGGAGTCAATCAGCGAGGAACGAAAATAGCGCCGAGACTGATAACGAGCCGGGTGAGTTAAAGAAGAGCAGCTCGAAGCTCTCACTCGCCGAACAGCAGGGGATCATTGAGCAGCTAAAGGAATTCGCCAACTTGGACAATGCCGACGCTCCGCTGTTTATACCAGACGAGGACGATCCGATATCTAACGCAGCCGAGGACGATTCCAAAGCCTCGAGCTTCGCGAAGGAAACAATGACGGAGTCGGTGGACAGTTCACTCGACAACGTACAGTCGAACGCGATTGAAATGCCCTGCTATCGCACGGTGATCGGAAGGATGCGCATGGAACATTTCAGAAAGCATTCGTTACCGACGATACTGAGCTCGAGTCTCGACATATCGCCGGGCTTCGAGTCGTCGAACAGGAAGGTAAACAAGCTCGAGAAATATTGGTCGCTGAAGGACTTAATGTCGAGCGACGACGGGAGATCGGAAAACAGTCCGTACGACAGGGATGGATCACCGAAGCACTTTGTTTTTCCCGCATCCTCGAGAGTCTCCTCGACGCCGGAGATGTCGAACGAGAATATCGACATAGTTCACGTGCAGTCGCTGAATTCCAGTTGCACGAGCGGCGGCAACGTAACCATACGAAGCACCATTTCGATCGGCGAACAAGACGCGAGGGAAGCGAAATCCGACGTCGAAACGGAGAATGATCCAAGCGCGTCGGAAAAATGCGAACGAGGATCGAGTCCGATAATCTTTCGTGACGCAACGCAGCCCGCCGGCCAGAACGAAGGAACCGAAGCGGGACGAAGAAAATTTCCCGCGTCGTTTATCAGAACGAGGAAACTCTCGAAGAGCCACGATGGTCTCTATCAAAAAACGGGCGCGACGAACTTGGGGGAGCACAAAAAAAAAAATTCAGTTTGCCGATCGTTGGAAAAAATTCCTATCTCGGTGTGCGACAAAGGGCTCGCGAACGTCAGACCGCTGCACAGGTGCAAAAACAGCGCGAGCGCCGCGGATGTTGTATCGATTAAAGAACGCGGATGCAAGCACGTTTTGGATTGTCATGGCACAAGCGAAGCGGGCCTGAGCAAACCTATGAAAAAGAAATCATTGATTATTAGAAAAAGATCAAAGAGCGACATGGACGTGTCGGAGCGAAAGCCAACGCCTAGATTCGAGAGAGGGGATTGGATATTTCGAGAATTTTCACCGTTGGAAATCGGTCTCGATTCGCGTAAGCTTGCAGATTATGATATAGACGTGTCTCGTTATATCTGCACTCTGCCTGGTTCAGTTACAATAGATCGAGAGAAAAAAATACGTTGCGCACCGCGAAAAACGATTCCTGCGCAACTTCTCTTAACCGATTCTATTTACTTTTAATTTTTATTGTATTATAGAGGACGCCAACTCATTTTTCCCATATTCCCACCTTTTCCCCACACACTGGCAATCGAGCTCGCAATGGTTTTTTTTTCGTTTCACACTAAAACGCGATTGTCTGTACGCAACATCGGAAATTTCATTGCTTTCTCAATTTACCCGTGCATGGCTCTTACGTCGCAATAATTCTAGGATTACTTTTAAAAAATTTGTTTTCGTTCCATTAATCTCGTAGTATCTATTTAATCGACGATATTGGTTCGTAGACACCGAGATCATTTTTATCGTAAAAAAAAATCGCATGTATGTTTACCACTTAGTGTGTCTCTCGCAGCTTACGGCATGTCCGAGCATTAACCCATTGCAATTTTGTGCATCTTGATGCTATCGCAGGACCCCGTCGCATGAGTGAACGCGATCTTCCATCACGGCTCGGACACGAACCGACTCCCCAGCAAATTCATAGCAGCAAGTCTGTCCCAGCCCTGCATAGTAAGTAACTCCGCTCCGTGCTGTCTCGAATAGTCATTCCATTATGCACTTAACGTTTAATGAAAATATTTGGTCTGCCCATTATCATCGGTACATACATATAGCACATTATGTTAATTCGACCGGACCGTGCACAAGTTACATTGCAATAATGGATAAATTTGCAGACGTAGGGACGGAGGGAAAGCAGCAACACGAAGTATTCAATCCCGGATATAGCAGAGCCTCGTCGAGCAACAGCGTCACGCCACCGGTTCAACCTCCTCCTATGCCAGCTATGAACGGCGCAACTTCCCTACGCTCTCGGTAAATATTTAACATAGACGATTTTCAGTAATTCATTATATGTACGGGCATGATAGTTACACGTATGTTTTCGTAATTGGAATCCGTACCTTATATATCGGGCATTTTCTACCATTTCGATTTGGGTCTAAGATTTTTCAGAAGTTGTTCAGATATTTAAATCATGACAATCAATTAATTCTTTTCTTTAAATCATAAATACTTATAAACAATTTTTTTAAATCTGACTGCTTTTGAGAGTTAGTTCAGTCATATATAAAAAATAGCGGGCCTAATCCAAGATGTGAAAAGTTCGACCCAGATCGACATATTAAGAATGCCCCATATATAATGTTACATATATTTTCGAAAGTTGTTTGTTTGTCACAATTTTACAAGAATTCAGGGGATCTCCTTAGGAGCTCTCAGGCTCTATTAACTATTCCCCTATCATAATATTCTGGTTTTATTCTGTGCGTCTCAGTGAGTTGTGCACGATAGTTGCGATGTGACGTCGCTTCCGGGTTAAAAATCTCATTTTTCGGCCGGAAGTGAACATCATACCGAAAAACATCACTTCCGGTCGAAAAATGTGATTTAAAAACCGGAAGTGACGTATTTTCGAAAAATCAACCTGTTACCGAATCTATAAATAAATGAGTAAATAACAATTTAACAAAGTTCCATGAAACTCAAGTGAAAACTTTTTCCGTGATTTCAGATCGAGCCATAATTTGCACGATCCAATGAGAGTAGGTACATTGCCGCCGACGGGCCTGGTGAGCCGTCAGCAATCCTCTCCGAATCTGACGCCCAATCAGATGCACGTAAACATGCCTGGAAATTTGCAGAGCAACGAGGCCGAGAGATTCTATCAGAATCTCAGCGTGTACAGAAATCAAGATCCTACGATGAAGCAGCAGCCGAGTCCTCCGAATCCCGGGGACGATAGGTGAACATTATTTTCTCAGTATTGAATTCGATATAATCACCAGAATTGTCTGAAGTACCTTGCTTGAATTCTCATCAACAATTAATTTCAGAAGCCCTCTGCATACCCAGAGAAGCTTGCGAGGGTCTCAGAATTCGTTGAACCGGCCAGTCTCGGAGATCAATCAGGCGAGAGACCGACCAATCTCCGCGTATATCCCGCAGGGCCAGCAGCCGACGGGATATCCGGGCAACCAGATGCAGCATCAACCTCCTCCGCCGAGGTCTCAGTCGTCCCGCGATATTATACGTCAGGAGGCGAAGCTCCAAGAGATGCAGGAGGAGGTCAGGCGCAGGGAGCTTCGCGGAGTAGCGGCACCACCGGGTACAAATCAATACAGGCCGAGTACGTACAACGTTCGTCCAATGAGCGCTGCGCAGACGGCGAACGCAATCAGACCCGCGAGACCGATCGGTTCGACGCCGAATCTGGGACCGAACTCGCCGACCTACAACACCCGGCAAATGGGCCCGAACTATGCCTACTCGGACGTTCAGTACAATCAGTACGGACAATTCACCAAGCATCCGCAGGTGCCTAACAACTACGGATTGATACCCAAAGGAAAGAACGAGCCGGTTCGGGCCCACGGTATGGAAGCCGGAAGGGCCTGCGGAGATTTCGGAGCCGATCCTAACAGACAAGTGATGGAGCACAATCGTCAGATCGGCAGCGGCTCGCTCAACGGTCCTCAATACTCGAACGGTCCCTCCGACTCGAGAAACGGCCAGTACGCGCAGAACGGCGATGGAGGCACCATGGTCAATCCCGAGAGTGCACCGCCCTCGAGACCGATGTTGCCCGAGGACGGCTACAGAGAGAGTCCTCCGCCACCGCCCTTGAACACCTCGACGCATCCTTTGTACAGCAAACCGACGGACTCCGCGAGGTACACCGCCAGCATGCAGGATCCGCCGAGAGGTGGTTACTATCCCGCTGCCGGTGCGGCGCAGCAGCAAGCTCGTCAGTACCAGTACAGCGCGACGAATCCTTGGCAACGGGAGGAGAGAGAGAAGGAGCAAGCCAGAAGAAGAGAAGCCGCGAGACTCTGGCGGGACCAACAAATAGCCGAGTTGAGTTCGTTGCCGCATAGAACACCCCAGCAGGAAGAACAACTCCGGGCCCTCCAGTTGGAACGAGATTTCCAGAAGAGGGCGGAGGAGGCCGCTAATCAGCAGGACGACGACGACGAGAGCAACGATCTCGAGAACGAGAGCGCCCAGAGGGTTCAAGGTCTCTTGCGGATGGCCGCGAATCAAGACAGAAACAACCAGCTGAACCAGCAACAGCAACAGCAGCAGCAGCATACTCTGTTGAGAACTAACGCGAACAACCAGTCCATCAGAGGAGCTCTCTCTCCCCAACCGGTCGGCAGCCAACTGCAATCGACGAGCGTTCCGTTGCACACTGCGACGAGTCAGCAAGGGTCACACCTCGCGGGAAATTCTTACCCCGGTCAGAACGATAGTTTACACACTCAGCAAATGCAGAATCAGGGCAACACCGGTCAACAGCAGCTGCAACAGCAGCAACAGCAGCAGTCGCCGATGGCACCGAGCTACGGCACGACTGCGGGACAACAGTTGGTCAACAACCCGAAGGGCAATGCCGCGTCCCAGGCGAACGAGGAGCGGGAACGCCAGCGGAGAATAGACGAGCTCAAGAAGATACAGGCAGAGTTCGATGAGAATCAGCGAAAGCGCGAGGAGGAGATAAGACAGCAGCAGCAACAGCTTCAGATCCATCAACAGCAGATGCAGCAGTTGTACGCCCAGCAGCAACAGCATCAGCAACATCAGTCGAATCTCAAGAGCCAGCAACAGCTGCATCCTGGAATGCTGCGGCTGGACAATCTCGTTATCAACGGGCCGAGTTCGCCACCCTGTAAGTTTATTAGAAGGGTTCGATGTCCCGAAGCTATCGGCGTGTTTATTTTTTTTAAACGATGAATTGACGATTTTATGTGTTTTTACAGCCTCGCAAAACGGTGCCAACGACGCTCCTCCACCGCCGGAACGAGGCTCCAGCTACGCAGTAATGTCCCAACAGAGCGCCCTACGATCGAATACATCGACGACTTCCAACGTTCCTCTGGGCTCTCACCAGACAGCGACGATAAAGAGGGTCTCCTTCCACGATCCAAACGCAAACATCGAACAATCTCGAAATGTTTCATCCGTTACTTCGAGCACGCCTTCATCCATTACCATGGACACGATCCGAGAGGATCCTAACGTACGTTACTTTTATAAAAATATACAAAGAGACGAATTTTCTTAACGAGTAATTCAGCGAAGGGGACCATTGAATGTCGTGAAAAATAATGACAAACAAAAATCGAAAAAGATACGATATTTATTAAATGTTATAATATTCTTCCGATACGCACACGTGGGCAGGTACCCAAGTAAGGTATAACGTCACAAAATTGTCAACGTTCTCTACATCATTTTCATCGTTCGAAACCGTTCGTCATTGCATGAAATGATAAAGTTTTGGCATTAATTGTCATTCCATCCAATCCATCGAACACATAATGATTTATTCGTGCGAATGAATTTGGACTTTTCATCATTCCTCGTCATGTGTTATCATTGATTGTCCGTCGACACCGTAATATCATCATCGTCTTGTAAACTTATTATGTAAATGTGTGAAGTCTTTTTATCGTTACGTGTGATGCATGTGAAAAACGCACGAGAATTAATCTGCGACGATACGATGTCTGTCCTCAGAATTTTATAAACGATGCGGAAAGTCTCCTCGCATCTCCGAAAAGCCCAGACGGACCCGGTGGTCCTTTTCAAGGCGCTACACCTGGTGTGATCGGGGCTCAAGAAGTATACAAGTAAGTATCGACGACGAAGAAAACCAATCGACCAATGAAGATTGAATTATTTCATCGTATTTTTCTCGTTTTTTACCATCTAGAGATCCAAGGCAAAAACGTTTAGCCGAGAAGCAGAAGCAACAACAAAATTCTCAGTTAGGCGAGGTACCAGAGAAGCTAAGTTTCAAGGAAAAAATGAAGATGTTCGCGATGGAGACGGGGGAGGACGGCACACCGAGGGACAAAGTTAAAATTTCAAGAGCCCAACGAGAAATCGACAATATCGGAAACCCCCTCAGTCCTAACAACAACAACAGAAGCTAAGCGTTCGAAGCTTGTCGATGCTTCTTTTTCACAGTTAATAGTATCTCTTTATCTGGGCCAATGCAACTGAACTATTTTTCTCCGAGTTTAGCAGAAGAGAAGGGAAAAAACTATATACAGGTAATTTTCATGTGCGATACGCGTGTGAAAGTTTAATAGAGTTTGTCGGTACATATTTTACGATTATTGTACATATTTGACGAGCAGGACATTAATAACAGTCGACTGCATTGTTACTTTTCATATTTACGTTAGACGATAAAACAAAACTATTTGTCCCGATCCAAGCGATTTAAATAAATTCACACACCACACAGCATGTCTATTTAAACGGTTCTGGCCTCAGCGCTATTGTACAATATAAATCAGAGTCTGTGTATACATTTATCAAATTGGGCAAGGTCAGCTATGCGGCGCAGCAGTATCGACGGGATACTCCATTAACTGAGGCTACGTCGTTGATATAAACTTTTTGTTTTTCTTTTTTGTTTTGTTTTCTTTTTTTCACAACGTCGAGTGTGCTTTCACGGGTGAAGCCCCACATGATGAAAAGCGACTTTACGAGTCAACTCGAACGTTATTTTTTGTTATATGCTTTACGAACTAAACGGTCAAAAGGTAATCAAATTATTTAAGATAGAGAGTACGGTAGTAATATATTTATAAGTCTATAATCGCAGAATCAATTAGGAAGAGATAGGGATACACGAAATTGAGAAATGTACAATGTTATTTGACAAGGGATCACGATGGGCAGTGCTCCAAAGAGTCTAGTGCCCAAACTGAAAACAAAGCATAGCAATATTAGTGGGTATTAAGAGATTTAAAAAAATGAACCTATGAACGACTATTATTAACCTGCAGACTTGGATACGTTGCAGCCAGTGGCAATAATATTCTTCTTTGTTTCACCGACCCTTGCAGCATTGAGTAATACAAGCATCTCGCCTTGCTATCTACTGTTCTCGAAGATTTTAAAAGTTTTTTTCATTTTTTTCAAACAAGCCTACTCGGGTTGCCTAAATCGTTTAATCGTTCCAATTAGCCGCGTCCGGCGTAGGCAAGTAACTTTGACATTTTACCTCTGAGAATACTCTGCTCCCTGTAAATCTCCCGAGTCTTCGACGAGTTCGGTCCAGTAGAATTCAACGCCACATCAATCTTAGCAACTTGACGACGGTTTTCCGAGAAAAATAAAAGAAATAAAAATAAAATAAAATTTGTAGATATGTCCTCAATATTATATGTGATATACAGTAGGGCTTTGTTTATCAATGCAAGGATTCATGTAGATTAGATGAAATCTAGATGTGCGTCCAAGCAAAATTATTAGGTCGAATTATTGACGAATATTATTAAAGCAGTATAATAGGGGAAAAACAGTATTTCTGGCCTATTCGATTTGCCTATGGAGAAGACGTTATTAAATGAATCGGTCGAGCCTTCTTTTTTCAGTAGTATGCGCACGTTTTACGTTTTTACGAAAGTATTCTCTATTTATTTCTCATTTATTCTTTCGTTTCATTTTTACACCACCTGATAGTGATATATTGAGCAGCTTGTTATTAAATGTTAAAAGAAAAAAAAGAAAAGAAAAAAAAAGTAACTAGGATACAGCCGACTTTGATTCGCGGAAATCGGTTACCACTGAAGAATCCGATCGCGAACACGTTACGGCTTTACGTAGGGCCTTATAGTGCAGCATAGGCAGCCATATTATAGCAAAAAAGAGATAGTTAAAATTTTTAATATTTCTCGAATACGTAGAGCTAATAAACGTAGCCTTATTGACGTTAGGGGTGATCATTGTTTTTACAAGTAACTAAACAGTGTATCTATATTTACGATTCCATGTTTCATTCGAACCAAGGATTTACCGAGAAACGACAAAATGAATTCCTTTCCTTGTTGTTTATAGAGCGCGTATTTGCACTATATTTTGTATTAACGGTTTTCATTAAACCCATCGCGAACGGAGTATCTTCGTTTGCGATTGCGAAAGAGGGGAAAAAAAATATCTACAATAATCGACTTTGTCATATTACTGCATTCTACTTACATTATTGTACTTTTAGAAAACACTATATTTTTTAATTATTGTATTATGTCATTACATTATTGAGATATGATATTGACGAGAAATAAATATCCCATATATTAAGATGAACGGAAGCTAATCATTTAGTATTGTTTCCTTTGCCGTTCTTCTCCTTCTCCGGTAAACAGAGCCGACATAATATATTGGTAAATTGATATAACACGCGGGAATTTATAGTTGGCGGATACGATCGATTAGCGAGCCGAATGCCACAACTATTGGCTATTATATATTCTCGGTTGTGAGAGTGAGAAGATAGCGTATCATTTGTGCCAAATTCATTTCAGCCAAAACGTAACTATAGATTGGATAAACATCATGTATCCAAATCTTATATACTATATACATGGCGCTATAAGGCTGTTTTGAACCGTATTTAACATTCATCAAATAGCTTAAGCAATCATATGAATGAACATAAGCCGCAAAGCTTCTTTATTTACAAAAGTGTTTGGTGATTAATCGCCCTAAAGCCTGTTATTTATCATCAAAACATCGCGGGTCGGCGCGTAACTTTATGGCATTTTTTGCCCGCCGTTTTTTTCGTAATATTTTTCATTAGTGTTGCCATCCAAATTACAATTTTTAAAAATTTGTGACACTTCCGGTTTGAAAATTTCATTCTTCGACCAGAAACTACGTCATGTCGGGAAAGCGTGGCTTCCAGTGTTAAAATCTCAATTTCTCCTAGATGACGCCATTTCCTGTCGATGAACGAGATTTTTCCAACCGGAAGTGGTGTATTTTCTGAATGACCTAACTTCCTGTTGACAAATGAGATTTTTAATCTGTAAGTGATGTCACAATTTTGCAAAGGTAGATTCGCGTACACGGTGTTTCTCCAACCTAGTTACTTTTTGGCAGAAATGAGTTTTCTCTGAAGTAAGCTTGGCGGAAATGATACCCTACCCCTAGAACCCAACGATTCGGCGATGCTGCGCAGTTCTGCGGTTGGCCAGTTCGGTGTTCAACCGTTTGGCATTCAGTGCATTCTCGGCCACGTACCAGTGAGCAATGGACGCTGGTCTGCGGCGAGTGTAAACCGAAATCTCACACAATAAAAAATAAGGACAAGAATAGTTTACCAGTTAACCATCATTCGAGAAACGCAGCACTGTTAAATCGACGAGACGCGTCGAATCGTAGCCCATTTCCGGGCTCGAAGCAGTCACCTTAAAAAAACAAATCAAGCCGAGTCCAGTCGTCCTCGAGGGAGTGAACATTTTGGGTTTCCACGAGGTCGGGCCGCTGCAGTCCCCGTGGAACGAGAGAGTCGTTAACTGGTCGCGAATACCGGCTGCTTCCCACATCGCGACGAGGGAAGACCTAGACGAATTCTCAACCCGCAAGTACAGTCAGGAGGCTTTCGAATCTTCAGTGAGGTAAAAGATTTTCATCGCTTCGATTAATATCCTCTAACGTTATTTAGTCGAGCATTTTTTTAAAAGAATGCCGGGCTATACTATCCGATCCCGAGCGATCGGAACCGCTTCGATTAAAATAAATTTAAGGACACAAAAGTCGACGACCTGCGTATTTCCAGACCGTCCAGAAACGCACTCGCGTAACATCGTATCGTACCTAAGGATAAATTATTGATGTATCTTCCCCCTCCCCCCGCCCTCGGCCATACTCACGCCAGTTGAGTACCCCTAGAGGCCCCCGAGCCCGAGCCCGACGAGAGCTCTCGCAAGAGAGAGAAAACTCGTCTGCGGGCTTCGCCACGAGGTCCTTACACCGACGACCCTGGCAATCGACCGACCGACAGCGAAAAAGCCGATTACGGAATCCCATCAGCGAGGAATTTTACCGCCCGAGACACGGCTGTGTAACAGATTCTCCGCACATGACGACGCTCGGGCGGTCAATGACAAAAATAAATTTTTACCCTGGATCGCTCGAGCGTCTCGTCTCCAACGAGTCCCACGAAATCTTAGCGAAGGGACACATGGCCATCGGCTCCTCCGCCCCGTACGACTCCGTCGTCCGTGCCGGGCGTAGCACGAACCAACGGCCCGGTTCGACTGTACGTGCTACGTTGAAAATCAATACATTCAAGAGGAGAGCCTCGTACCGATCCGCCGGCCGGCCGGCCAAGTTGGGCGAGCGGAGAGCGCTTTGTCCGCAATCTTTGCCATAAATTCCCAAAGCTGTTAAGTAAAGATTGTACGAACAATTAATTACTTTTGCAACAAAACTACAAAGAAAGCATTAAATTGTCATAAATTTCCTGCTATACAATGACGCATAGGCGTGACATAAAGAACGGCTTATCCTCACTGAGGAAGCCGAGTCGAGAAGTGCAGAAGAGTTATCGGGGATCGATAGTGTGTTCCATATAAATTGTACGCAGACGTGAGACAGTACCGATGTAACGACGTGACGGATTCAAGGTATCGATGTCGAGGCGGTCGTGTGTGCATTATCGCTCGGAGACGTAACAGCTTAGCTCACTTCTCGGTATTAAAGTGGTGTTGGTTTGCACACGGGTTTGGCGTCGTGGTGAGCGTATTTACACGGGTGCTACGGGCGTATTCGCGTTTCGTACTTTGTGTGCGACGGTCCGTTGGCTTGTTCACGCACGGGACGCGTGAAACGACGCCGAACTAGCGACGTTCTACGGTATACTTTCTATGCCCACGAGACACCACTGTACAGGAGGCGAGTACATTCCTCGTCGCTGGCGCTGTTAAATATTTTCCGTTCACCCGACGCGTCACCGCAACGCCTCATTTTTCAGGTTATTAAATATTTGCTATTGGAGGAGGATAGAAAATTGTGCCTAGCTACTACACATTAAGATTATGATGTAGGAGGAGGTCAAGAGCTTCGGTTACAATGTCGTCGGGCCGACACAGCATAGCTATGCAGGGTCGTGCGATTCCTGCGAATCTGTTCGTAGCCCGTCGACGCCGACCGGTACGAGACAAAGGGCTGGAAAATTTTAATGGCGGCCGAGAGAGTGCGACATATAACTCTAGGAAACTTTTATCGAGAGCTGTAGTTACAATGTCGTAGAGCTGATTTTTTCTTAGCCATGCAGGGTCGTGCGATTCCTGCGAATCTGCTCGTAGCCCGTCGATGCCGACCGGTACGAGACAAAGGGCTAGAAAATTATAATGGCGGCCGAGAGAGTTCGAGATACAACTGTAGGAAACTTTTATCGAGAGCTGTAGTTACAATGTCGTCGAGCTGATTTTTTCTTAAGGTAGTACTGACACAATGACTGACGCCGCCTAAGTTCGAGAGAAAAAAGATGAAGAATACAAACACTTCTCGATGAAAAAAAAATCTGAAAAAATTCTAGCATATAAAAGGTGCTGAAAAGATTGTTTGTGCATAATAATAATTTCAGAATGTTCA